>RJWJ010036770.1:0-15890 GCA_004363605.1 Indri indri | reverse complement strand
AAAGTCAGTCAGACAAAAAAATGTATTCATTGAAGAGATCAACCAAATTTTTAAACCTTTAGCTAGACTGACAAATAAAAAAGAGGGAAGATTCAAATTACTAAAATTAAGAATAAAAGAGGGGAGTCAATACCAACCTTATAGAAATAAAAAGCATAATAGGGGAATAGTATAAATTGCATGCTGACAAATCAGGTAACTAAGATGAAATGGAGAAATTCCTAGAAATAAACAAACTATCAAACTAACACAGAAGAAACAGAAAATCTGAATAGACCTATAACTAGAAAATAAATTGGTTAATAATCAAAAAACTTCCCTCAAAGAAAATAGCAGGTTTCAATTGTGAATTCTATCAAACATTTAAAGAATTAATAAAAATTCTTCACAAACCTTCCCAAAATATAGAAGAAGGAGAAACATTCCCAACTCATTCTATGAGGGGCCAATTTACTCTGATGTCAAAACCAGACAAAGACATCATAAGGAAACTACAGATCAATATCCCTTATGAATATAGATGAACAAATCCTTAACAGAATTCTCACAATTCAATTCCAGCAATTTATAAAAAAGATTATACGCAATGACCGCGTGGAATTTACCCAAGGAATATAAAGTTGGTTTAACATTAAACAATCAATTTATATGATATAAATGTAATATATAATAGGACAAAAACCACATGATTATCTCAATAGATATGGAAAAATTATTTGATAAAATTCAACACCTGTTTATGATAAAATCACTTAACAAACGAGGAATAAAAAGGAACTTCCTCAACTTGATAAAAGGTATCTATGAAATACAATCACAGCTAACATTATACCTACTGCTGAAACACCGAAGGCTTTCCCCTCAAGTTCAGGAATAAGATAACAATGTAAGGTGGTGTCATTTCCATTCATCATGGTACTGAAGGTTCTAGTCAGGGCAATTAGGCAAGGAAAAGAAAGAAAATGTGTCTAGATTGGGAAGGAAGAAGTAAAATTGTCTCTATTTGTAGATGAGATGATCTTTTATATAGAAAAGCCTAAGGAAGCTACTAAAAAAGTATTAAAACTAATAAACAAGTTCAGCAAGGCAGCAGGATACAAGATCAATACAGAAAAATCAACTATTTCTATACATTAACATTGAACAATATAAGAATGTAATTAAGAAACAATAACACTTACAATAGCATCAGAAAGAATAAAATAGGAATAAACTTAACTGAAAACTATAATTATTGTTAAACAAAATTAAGAAAACCAAAATAAATGGAAACACATTCTATATTTATGGTTCAGTAGACTTAATACTGTCAAGATGGCAACATGCCCCAAATTCATCTATGGATGCAATGCAATCCCTATCAAAATCCCAGTTGGCTTGTTTGCATAAATTGACAAACTGATCCTATAATTCATATGGAACTTCAGGGGACTCAGATAGTCAAAACAATCTGAAAAAGAACAAAGTTGGATATCTCACACTTCCTGATTACAAATCTCCCTACAGCGCTATAGTAATTAAGACTGTGTGGTACCAGCAAAAGGACAGACATATAGATGAATGGAATAGAATTGAGAGCCCAGAAATAAACCCTTACATATGTTCAACTGATTTTAAAAGTTAATAGATTATTTTTAAAGCAATTTTAGGTTTATAGAAAAATTGAGCACAAAATACAGAGAATTTCCCTATATTCTCCTTCCCTTGCAGTGTCTCCCCGAGTATTACCATCTTGCACTAGTGTGGTACATTTGTTACAATATTGACACATTATTATTGTTATCTAAGTTCACCGAGGTTTTGACAAGGGTGCCAAGACCATTCAATAGGGGAGAGAAGTTTCATTTGTCTTTTCAACAAATGAAGCTGGAACAACTGGATAGTCACAAAAGAACGATTTTGGACTCCTACCTCACACCATATACACAAATTAACCCAACATGCTATAAAATTCTTAGAAGTAAATATGGGAGTAAATCTTGGATTAGGCCTTGTATTCTTACATATGGCACCAAAAACACAAGCAACATAAGAAAAAAATACATAAACTGAATTCCATCAAAATGACAAACTTTTGTGCTTGAAAGGACACTATCAAGAAGGTGAAAAGACAACCCACAGAATGGGAAAACATTTTTGCAAATCATATATCTAAGGAACTTGTATACGGAATTTATAAAGACAAATATATATAAATATAATAAAGACAAATAATCTAATTTT
This sequence comes from Indri indri, assembly GCA_004363605.1. Classification (NCBI taxonomy): domain Eukaryota; kingdom Metazoa; phylum Chordata; class Mammalia; order Primates; family Indriidae; genus Indri; species Indri indri. The sequence continues at coordinate 13,667 of RJWJ010036770.1, read as the reverse complement.
TTAAATGGGCAAAGAATCATTTGTCCAAAGAAGAGATACAGATGGCCAACAAGCACAAGAAAAAGTGCTCAACATCATTAACCATGAAGGAAATGTCAAAACCACAATAAGACACCACTTCACATCCACTATAATAGCTATAACAAGAATAACAACGGCAGCAGCAAAAGTAGAAAATAACTGGTAAGGATGTGGAGAAACTGGAATCCTCATACATTTGCTGGTGGGAATGTAAAACAGTACAGCTACTTTGAAAAAGAGTTGGGCAGTTCCTCAAAAGGTTAATTAAATATGCAGTTACCATGTGATCTGGCAATTCCATTCTTAGCTGCAAACCCAAGAGAACAGAAAACATATGTCCCCACAAAAACTTGTATATGAATGTTCACAGCATTATATAGCATATAGCCAAAAAAGTGTAAATAACACAAATGTTCATCCACTAATGAATGAATAAACATCTTGTGGTATACCCATAAAGTGGAATATTATTTGGTCATTAAAAGAAACAAAGTACTGATTCATGATGAAATAGGGATGACTCTTGAAAACCTTACGCTAAGTGAAAGAAGCCAGACACAAAAAGCTACCTATGGTGTGATTTCATTTATATGCAATGTCTGGAACAATCAAAGCCATAGAGAGAAAGTGGATGAGTGGCTGCTAGGGGCTAGTGGGAGGGGGTAATGGGGAGTGATTGCTCATAGTTATGGGGTTTCCTCGTGGGGTGATGAGAATATTATAAACAGAGATTGTGGTGATGGTTGCACAACTGTGACTACACTAAAAACCACTGAATTACACACTTTAAAATTATGGCATGTGAATTATATCTCAATAAAACTGTTATAATGAAAAAAAACCAAAGTAAAAAGAATACCATTTAAGAATTGCATGGCTGTGATATTTCACCATGTGATGAACTCTGCAAAAGAGCGGGGCAGACAGTAAGTCCTGGCCAAGGAGCCAGGGAGACGTTGAGTGGAGGGAGCGCAGCACCGGTGCTGAAGGTGCGGAGGGGCCTTCACTCTGGGCCAGGGATGCGCCGCAGGCAGGGAAGCCCTTTATTCTGGGGAAAATGGAGGACAGGAACCTCTTCATGTTTTTTTCTGGGCCCTGATCTGGAATAACCCAGACAGGGACATGTGTAGCGGAAGCTCAGTCAGCAGAAGTGCAGTGGTCACCACAGCACACGGCCTAGGGGCAGGATGCCCGGCTGTGTTACGCTGCAGTGGGGGGTGGGGGGGAGTGTGTGTGTGCTGAGCATGGCGTCTCTCCATCTGTGGCTGACAGCCCCCTGCTCTCCTCTCCCCACTGAAGGAAATGTGAGACGGCAATGGAAAAGCCCTTGGAGTCCAGGGCAGATCCATGACTTGACCACTTATTGCCACGGGGCCCCGGGAAAGCAGCCAGAAAAAGTTCTCATTCTAGCGTGGCCCTGGGAACCCCTGAACGAGGTATCTCACCCACATCATTTCCTGCAGTCCACAAGCTGTGAGTTTGGGGTGGTTATCTTTCCCGCCCTCTTCCCTTCTTTCTTAAATAGACGAGGCAGCTGAAGCTCAAACAGTTGAGCAACTTGCCCAAAGTCACACAGTTAGAAAATGTCAGATTCAGGGGAACTCAGGTCTGTGTCTCGTAAGCCACAAACGGTTTTCACAGTTTCAATTCCCAGGCTTGGTGACTGTCACTCTCTTCTGGGGCCTACATCCTTTCTTATCATATGTTTTCAAATCCAGTTGGCAGCTTCCCTAGAGATTTTACCTTTGAACTTGGAGAGTCCCTCAGTCCCTTGAATTCCAGGTCATAAAAAAGCTGTTTATGGTCACCTACGATGAAAACGCCCCACTGCAGCACTCCTGGTTTTCCAGGCACAGAGCTCTGTAAGCTCCAGGACAGAGCTGTCTCACTCTGCACCCCGTGCCTAGCACAGGCCTGGGGAGAGTGGGTGCTCAGCAAATGCTGAGTGCATTTTCTAACACAAACATCAGGGCAAATGTCTGCCAGAAAATGCTTGTGCTCCTCCTTGGTGTGATAGAGTTTAGATGCTGAAATCCTACAAGTGCTATAATATTTGGGGGTTTAGGGAAAGTGAGGAAGAATGTTTGAAATGATGCAGATCACTTGATGTTGGAATATAGGAAGATATATTGGCATCCCAGGAACTCATAAGCAATGGGACCAACAGCTGACATAAGACAAAGAGCTATGGATTTTTTAAAAGGGCTAAATTTTTCAAATCCATAATTCAATCCAGCAGAGTCCTTGGCCTTGTTAGATCTGACATTTTTTCTGTGCTGTGTGCCCAGATTTGAGTGCAGGCTGATCACAGACATCCAGGCGGTCGCCACTCGCCTTTGTTGTCCCACAGCGCTGTCGTTTTTCCAGTTACCGTGAGATGTGAAAGGTTCGTTCTTTTCTTTCCCCCCTTTTTTTTCTTTCCTCTCCTTCCTGTCTACCTTCCTCCCTCCAAAAGAAGTTCAGCTATTAGAACTGGCAGAAGGGAAAGAAAGCAGTTTAAAAGTCAGAACGCCATAGGTGTTTTAAGAGTCAGGAGCTAGGGCAATTGTAAGACAAGCTATGGTGGTGCGCAGCAGTCTCAGACGTCCCACAGGCCTCGCCTGGGCATTCGCGGGTGCCCTGTGCCTCTGTGGGGCCAGCCCCTCACAGCCGTCCGCTCGGGTCTGCCTTAGCCGAGTGGGGCGAGTGGGGGGAGAGCAGTGCGTGTGCTGGGCCCCCAAGTGTTTCTTCAAAAGAGACAATTTACAGCTGTGCGAACCCAAACAAGAGAGTGGAACTGATTTTCTCTGAGGGAGAGTTTTCACTATCACTCTTTTGAACTATTTATTTTTAAACCACGGGCAGATTTTACTTTCCAACTAAAAAATAATAACAATGGAAAAACCACACAAGGGCTGGTGGGTATGGAATCAAGCAGCGCTTCTGGAGGCTGCGCGCTCACCCGCAGCGCAGCCGCTGCGCCCTGCTGGACGGCCTCTCTGGCATCTGCATGGGTTAGGAGGACACCTGGTTTCTGACTCCAGAGGTAATTATCCTGACTCATCAGCTATTGGCATCAGCAGATTTGCCTCTGAATAACATAGCTATTCCCCCAAACCTGCTCTTTCTTGAAAGAACAAGGTTGGTTGGTTGTTTACCATTTACAGACATTCAAAGGACTCTTAAGACAATGTTAAGACTTATTCAGTATTTTGAGCAATGGAAAGTGCTCAGTTTGGAATAAGTACATGCCCTTTCAGGATGGCAATATTCACCAAGATGGATACCACAATATTTGTGTGCTTACCATATGCCAAGCAGTTCCCATGCATGATATCTTATTTTCTTCTAACACCTCTATAAGGTGGGTGCCATTGTTACTTCCACAGGGACCAATTAGGAAAGTTACTTATGCAAAGTCAAAAAGTCAGCAAAGCAGCAGAGCCAGCAGCCAAAGCTAGGGCCGGCCGAACTCCATGGCCTAAGCGCACAATCCCTATGCTACTGCTCACCATGGTAAAGGAAATACAAACTCACACGTCACCAAGGCCAAACATAACAGCTGTTTAGAGAATAATTACAATGAGACAGCCCCACCTATTAGGCACCTACTGTGTGCTGGGCATCCTGCTGGGCACATACATCCCCATGACCTCTCTGTGCAGTGGACATTGATGTCTTTCTCAGGAAGGAGGAAACTCAGGCTCAAGGAGGTGAAGTGACTTTTGTCTGAGGCCAAAAGCCCTCAGAAAGGGAAGTAAGACTCAAGGTCACATGACCCCTAAGCACCCTCTTTTGCCACTTCTGTTCTTGTTCCTGTTCCTCCCCTATAGTGATCTGGACAAGTCCCTGAGTGAGCGGATGAAAAGAGCACCACGCTGTGTTTACTCCCTTCCTTGCTACAATAATGCCATGGCCGTGCTTCGCCCAAGCTGGACGTGGTCTGGGACAAGACTGCTCTTTCCTCTGCCTTCCCAAACCAGAAGCTGGGACTCTGCTGACCAAGGAGGGGAGGACAAGGATGGAGGGGCTCTCCATCTCACCTCCGGCCTATTTCTTGGTCTCTCCTGTGTGTAGACTTGCCATGTGGACATGGGCACTTAGCAAAGGTCAGCAACCAAGTTCCTCACCGACAGAAGCTGTGAGCTGCTTCCACTTTGAAGTGAGGGGCTCCTGCAGGCCAGGGTGGTTCCTGACTGGGTTTCAACTGAACACCTGCTTCCTAGTGGGTACTGTGCACTTGGGATAGGCCGGGCTGAAAGGGTCTATACTCAAGTTTCCAATTATATAATACTTCATGGATAAGAAAGATCCCAACAGGGTTGCGAAAGCTACCAGGAAATTAAAAAATAACTTGGTCAAATGTTACAGAGAACCCTGCTTGACTGAGGGGGCTTCTAACCCTGCCATTTTGCTCAGGCACTGGTAGAAGAAAATGATTCAGGGAGATCTCATTTGCCCATATAATTTTTTTAAACTAAGCCATTTCCAAAAATTCCCTGAATGGTTTACGTAATATATTTGTCCAATAATGATTTCACAACAAATCATGTGAACACAATACTGGTCCAACGCTGTCAGTGCCGAGATTCCTAGCATCCACAGCTGGGTTCCACACCCAGTCTATTGCTTCTCTTTCTCTGGACTTTCTTCCTGGACAACTTGAACAAATACTGAGAAGCTGATGCTCGTCAGCTCTGTGACTATCTGGAGCTGCAGCCCTACACATCCGAATCAGCACTGGGCACCTCCCTGGCTCAGTGAGTGACAGGGGCACCACACCGACCTGACTGCATCTCCCACTCCCACAGGTGTCCTCCTGCAGGCTGTGCTGTCAGGGACGCCGCTGCCCGCCCACTCACCAGGCCTGGCCTCCTGCCTCGCTAATGCTATCAGCCAGTGGCGGCCAAGTCCCAGCAGTGCCATCTCTAAAGGTCTCCCCACCTGTCATCTCTCCTGCGTTCTCCCAGTGACTATTCTACTCAAGACTCCCTCTCCCATGTGGGCTACTACGACCACATGGTTAACCCCTGCTTCAATCATGAATTCTTTCTTCAGATCAAAGCGTATTCGGATGCTCAATACAGTCACAAAAGCAAGCTATTCTGGAAGGAGGAAGGAGAAAGGAACCAGGAGGCACATGTATAAAACTCTGTGGCTTATAAGGCCACCTTCTGAGAGAGATACATTCCTACCTCATCTCTTTGCGTACCTCTGGAAGTCCTGCGGTTCCCTGAACACACACCATGACGTTTCAATCCTTGGAATGTATTATTTCTCCTGCTCACAGAGCCTTCCCTTCTTGTTTGCCCAGCACGTGGTTACAGCATGAGATCTCGAGCCAGAAAGAACCAGGTCTGCATCTCAGCTCCGCCAAGTGGTGGCTCTATGACCTTGGTCCTTCCTAAGCCTGATTCCTCATCCCCAAGACAAAAGTACTGTCAGTTCTTATGTTATAAAACTGTTAAGAGCATTACACAGTGCTACATTTCAGTTGTTTGGCAGGGAGATGGCAGAGTGAGTACTCAGTACATGTTAACAGGTCACAGTCATCCTCACCCTTCATGAGTCAACTCGACACCACCCCCTCTTGAAGCTTTCCCTGACCACCTCCATTTGGGCCCCCAGTGACATCCACAGGTGGGTCTGCTTATCCACTTCCCTCCTCACATGCGACCTTATTAAGGGCAGGGGCTGTCTCGTTTATCTTTGGTTCTCTGCTACTCAGTAGTACCTGGCACCTAGTAGGGATCAGCGCTATTGTTGAATTACTGAATGAAAAAGGGAGGATGCAGGGCCATTCATTAACTGCATTTATTGAGTGTGTACTATGTGACAATGTTCTGGTTGCTCGGGGACATCAGGGAATAACAGATGGAGTTCCTGCTCTCATGGAGCTCCCATTCTAATGAGGAGGATACACTTTACAAACACATGTAATGTCTTAGCTGGTAGAAAAGTGCTTTGGGGAAAAATAAAGCAGATTAAAGGATAACAAAGCAAGGGGCAGTGTTGCTCTTTTATATAAGGAAGTCGGGGAAGGCCTCACAAAAAGGTGACATTTGAACAGAAACCTGAAGGAAGTGAAGGGAAAGGTGCAAGGCTATTGATACAGGGGGAGCATGATCCAGAGGGAAACCGCAAGTGCAAAAGCCAGGGAATGCACTGGAGGTACATGGAGAACAGGAAGCTGGCCAGTGGTGCCAGGCCTGGAGTGGCACGTGATGAGGCCAGAGAAGCAGTGGGGGCGGGGGTTCTGCGGGGTGCAGATCCTGGGCCACATGGGGCTCCACCATCCCTCCGTGAAGATGCAAACTATTACTGCTATAATAGATTACCTTCTTGGGCATCTTGAAAATCCTGTCCATCTACCTATTTTAAAACGCAGCAGGAAGGATAACTCCCCGCCTTAATCAGTCTTAATGATTACAAGTGAAATTCTTTCATGTTAATATCTAAATCTCAATTGCTTTGAGTTCTTGCCTCAGCAAATGTAGAAAGTCCCGCCTCAAGGAAAATGCTTTGTCCCAAGTATTTCCAGGGATCCTAGGGGCGTGTCAGCTGCTGGGGCTGTCAGGCCAACCCTTCGTGGCATCCGGCTTTGATGGCTGCATAGACTCACCACGCAGACGCTGCACTCGCGTCACCGTGTCCTGGTCAGCCAGAGGCTCTGTAATGCCAGCGTTCCGCAGGGCCTTGCCTGGTGTGTCCAGAAGGCTCCCACTGTACCCCAGTGCGAGACACCTGCTCCCGTGCAGGGAGAACGTTCCTCTGGGTTCAGATGAGGGGGGCTGTTCTACGCAAAACTTTGTGAACTCGTGTCACAGTGTCTGCTGGCACAGCTCTTAGTTCACACTTACAGCTCTTCTCCCTCCAGGGAGCAAACTTACCTTCAAGTTGGCTGGGTCCGGACATACCTGGAACAACTTCCTCCGACGTTATACCTTCTTGGGAAGCTGGGCTTGCCGTCAGCCTGGTCCTTCTCTTTTGGTCCTTCCTCTGGGGGCTCCCAGTCTGTGTACATGGGCCTCTGCCTGTGCTACTCCAGCACATTAGACCTGTCAATAATCAAATCCAATAGTGGATAAAGTTCAAGATTTTCCCCCAGCATCCACAGCCCCAGTAAAAATCAGTGGAGGTGATATCTGAAGAAGATTGTCATCTAACTGTGAGCCAGTGCAGCCGAATCCCATCTCCTACCCAGCTATGACCCACTGAGGCTCTGCCATTTATAATTCAAGGTGTGACTACATTGAACAGTCACAGCAAAACCTGGAAAAGAGTGGACACCGGTGTTCATTTCGGATGGTACAAGTTTAACAAGGTCCAAGAGCAATTTGAGGTTCACCACAAAAACTCTAAACATATATTTAAATCCTAGTATTTCATCCAGAAAATACCATAGCATAACTGAGAGCTTTGGAGGCAGAAAGAATTGACTTTAGATCCACAGTTTGCTTGCTACTTACTGTGTGACTTGGGATAGCTGTTCACTTTGAACCTATTTTTCTCACTTATAAAAAGTTAATGACAACTACTTCATGAAAAACTTAAAGGTAATACACATAAAAGTCACAGTAGGACCTAACATCTAGTATGCACAGGGCCAGTTCTTTCTCTCCCTTTCTGTAGAGAAATATATAGGATACTCCTTATAACACTATCTATGCCATATAAGGTTTTGCTTTAAAAGGTTTTAAAAAAGAAAATTCGTTGATATAAGATCAATTTCCTTCTGAATCCTACTCTAAGGTTAATATGATCATGATGAAATTCTGTATTTTATTCCTCTTATTTCATATTGGACATCACTATATTCTCCAGAAACCCTCACCTGGCTTTACCCATCTTGTGGTTTTCTCTCTGACTTCCTCCATAAAAACAAAACAGCAATTAGGAAAGATCAGAAAATAAAAGCCAAGGAATAAACAGTTGAAACAAAAAAAGTTATTGCATGTTCCATGTAGGAAAGACCCAGCTGGTAGGGTGGCCAGGAGAGCACACAGGCTCTGGAACCAGGAGCCTGAAGCTTGAATCCTGGCTCTGCCACTCACTATATGGGAGGCATCTTGTTCTCTTTGTGCCATTTTCTCATCCATAACATGGGATAATACCATCTCATAGAAGTAATTACGATCAATGTCAAATGAGAAGTGCTTTATATCAGGTAAGCTCAAACCGAGGAGACAATCAGACAGACCTGGTCACTGTCCCTGGGAGCTCACAGCCCCTTTGACCTGGTCCCTACTTCTTCCCTGATCTGGCTTTCAGAAGAGGCTAGCTTAGAATAGCTACACATGACTACGCTGATCGACTTCCATGAGAGGCCCTCAAAAGACCAACGCTTACCTCTTAACTTTCTCTGCTGGTCTCACATAGAACTGGTCTGGGGAACTCGCCCTATTTCCATGCTATCTCTAGCTAAAACACTCCTTAACATCTTGCTCTAAAAGCATACAACAAAGAAAAGAATTACAAAGAAATCACTACTCCTATAAACTCAAAAGGCCAGAGAAACATCCCCCTCCTCCCTCAAACCCTGAGCACTGATTTCCCTTGCCCACAAGATCCTCACACATCGGGGACCAAACTCCAGGCCTCCTTACTGCCAATGCTGTGCCTTAACATGTCAAAATAATAAAACATGCACAAAGTGTTTCTCTTAAAGCTTCACCCATCGCTCTCTGGTCAAACAGACTCAAAGGCTACATCTGTGTCTGTCCTCGGCCCAGCAAACCTTGAATCTCCCTCTACGCTTTTAAGTGGCTACACCATTGGAAAGAATCCTTGGGCCGAGGCTGCACAAACCCAAACCCTCTTCTCCTAACCTGAGTAGTGTTTTCACTAGTTGCTCCTTCAAACTTTCTAATTGAAGTCCTTTGAAACAGCAAGAATGTTTTTTTAAAAATCTCCTGGTAAATCCTTTCACAAACTATCACCTCCATGTTTTGATGAAACCGTAACTTTTATGTATAGAGCTTGCTTAAAACAAAGCATACAGGTAATTCTGGGACATAGCTACCATTTTCTTCAAAAACTGATGAACATATGAAGTACGTATGTAGCTTAATAATACGGGCAACTACAAAAAATATAAAAATTAGTTGGGTATGGCAGTGCATGCCTGTAATCCCAGTTACTCCGGAGGTTGAGGCAAGAGGATCGCTTGAGCCCAGGAGTTTGAGGTTGCTGTGAGCTGTGATGACACACCACTGCACTTTAGCCCGGGCAACAGATCAACACCCTGTCCCAGGGTGGCGGGCGGGAGTACGGTCAGCCAACATGAGACCTTGACCCTACAGAAACCCAGGTGTTTTTGCATTTCTAGCCTGTGACTACACCGGGCAGTTCTACTTCTTAGGATTTCTCTAACATCTCTGCAATCCTTTCATATACAAGTAACATACATTCACATCACTCCACATTACACTCTGCCTGTTCCACAGTGAATCTGATGTTGGAGGACTTCTGCTACTGCAACAGAACACAGAAACAGAGGAAAGATGGAGCTTGATGCAACAATTTCTTTTTCTTTTTTTTGAGACAGGGTCTTGCTCTGTCACCCAGGCTGGAGTGCAGTGGTACCATCATAGCTCACCACAGCCTCGAACTCCTAGGCTCAAGGGATCCTCTTGCCTCAGCCTCCCAAGTAGCTACGACTACAGACGTGTGCCACCATGCCTACCTATTTTTATTTTTTACAGAGATGAGGTCTTGCTCAGGCTGGTCTCAAACTCCTGGCCTCAAATGATCCTCCTACCTCGGCCTTCCAAAGTGCTGGAATTATAGGCATGAGCCACCGTGCCTAGGCCAATGCAACAATTTCTGCCCATCTGAGAGGAACAGTGTGCAGGTGGGTGGGGAAAAGTTGATTTAGAAACAGTGGCAATCCAATGCCTTCGAAAACATTGTACAGTACTTCACTTGTAAAGGGGTATCCCTCTGTCTCCCAGGCATAATCTCAGCAGACACCTTGCAGGCCAGAAGGCCAAAGGATGATATATTTAAAGTGATAAAAGGAGAAAAAAAAAATCTGTCAACCAAGAATTCTATATGTGGCAAAACTGTCCTTAAAAAATGACGGAGGGTTGGTCCGAGTGCAGTGGTGTTTACAACTAATTGATCACAGCCAGTTACAGATTCCTTTGTTCCTTCTCCACTCCCACTGCTCCACTTGACCAGCCCTAAAAAAATAAAAAAAATTAAAAAATGAGGCAGAAGTTAAAATATTCCTGAATAAACAAAAGCCGAGGAAATTCATTACCACTACACGTACTCTACAAGAAATGTCAGAGTCCTTCAAGTTCTATGGAAAGGACACTAGACAGTAGTACTCAAAGCCATACAAAAATATAAATTTTTCCTGTAAAGGTAAATACAAGGACAAATATAAAATCTAGTATTGTAATTTTGGTTCATAACTCCCCTTTTTATTATTTGACAGGATTTAAAATAGAAAAGCATGAAAAAACTATAAATGTATGTTAGTGGGTACACAATATATAAAAGTATAATTTGTGACATCAATAACATAAAGGGGAGGCAGAGTTTTAAAGAGTAGAGGTTTCGTATGTGATTAATGTTATCAATTTAAAATAGATTGTCACTTTAGGCTATTTTATGTAAGTCCCATGGTAAGCACAAAGAAAATATCTGTAGAATATACATGAAAGGAAATGAGAAGGGAATCAAATATGCCACTGCAAAAAATCAACTAAACACAAAGGAAGGCAGTAAGGGAGGAAATGACCAAAAAACAACAAAAAACCCCACAAACAACAACAACAAAAAACCATACACATACAGAAAAAACCAAAATGGCAACAGTAAATCCTTCTCTATCATTAGTTACTTTAAATGTAAATGGACTTAACTGCCAAATCAAGAGACTGGCAGAATGAATTAAAAAAAACAGGATCCAATTATATGCTGTCTACAAAAGACTCACTTTAGATCTAAGCACACATAAGTTGTCAGTAAAAGGATGGAGAAAGATAACCCATGCAAACAGTAACCAAAAGAGAGCAAGGGTGGCTATACAACATCAGACAAAACAGACTTCAAGTCGAAAACTATTACAAGAGACAAAGAAGGACATTATATAATGAAAAAAGTTAATTAATCAATTAGCTATAACAATTATATATGTACCAAACATCAGAGCTCCTAAATATATGAAGCAAACATTAACAGAATTGAAGGGTGAAATAGATAGCTCTACAGTAATAGTAGGAGACACTTTCGGTAACAGATAGAACAGGAAGACAGAAGATCATTAAGGCAACAGAGGACTTAAACAACACTATAGACCATTTGGATCTAACAGACATACAGAACAAACCACCTAACGACAATTAGAATACACATTTTTTTCAAGTGCACAGGGAACATTCTCTGAGACAGACCATGAGGCCACAAAACAAGTCTTAATACATTTTAAAATGGTGAAATTATATAAAGTATCTTTCTAATCACAATGGAATAAAATTAGAAATCAAAGCAGAAGGAAAACTAGAAAATCCACAAATATGTGGAAATAAAACAGTTCTTAAACAACCAATGGGTCAAAAAAGAAATCACAAGGGAAATCTGAAAATATCTTGAGACAAATGAAAATGAAAACACAAAATACCAAAACTTATGGGATGCAGCAAAAGCAACGCTGAGAGAGAAATCCATAGCTATAAATGCTTACATTTAAAAAGATCTCAAACAACCTAACTTTGTACCTTAAGGAACTAGAAAAAGAACTAAAGATAAAGCAAGCAGAAGGAAAGAAATAATAAAGATCAGAACATAGATAAACATAACAGAGAATAGAAAAAAGAGAAAAATCACAGAAAACAAGAATTGGGACTTCAAAAAGATCAACATAATTGACGAACCTTTAGCTAGGTTGAATAAGAAAAAGAGAAGACTCAAAGTCAGCAATGAAAGAATGAACATTAATGATCAATTTTATAGAAATAAAAAGGGAGCACTATGAACAACTCTATGCCACCAAACCATATAACCTAGACAAAATGGACAAATTCCTAAAACACATAACCTACCAACTATCAATCATGAAGAAATAAAAATATGAACAGATTTTTAGTAAGAATCAATCAAAACCCTAAAACCTCTCAACAAATAAAAGTCTAGTACTAAATGGCTTTACTGGTGCATTCTACCAAACATTTAAAAAAGAATGCCAATCCTCTAACTTTTTAAAAAAACTGAAGAGGAACACTTCCAAACTCAAAACTGTAAGGCCAGCATTACCTTGATATCAAAACCAGACAGAGACACAAGAAAAGAAAACTACAGACCAATATTCCTGATGAATATTGTTGCAAAAATCCTTAACAAATTACTAGCAAATAAAATTCAATGGCATATTAAAAGACTTATACACCACAACTGTGAAGGATTTATTTCCAGAATGCAAGGATGGTTTAACATAACAAAAATCAATCAATGTAATATACCACGTTAACAGAATGAAGAAAAAAAGCTATGATCATCTCAACTGATGCAGAAAAAGCATTTGACGAAATTTAAAATCCTTTCATGATAAAAATACTCAATAAGGTAGGAATAGCAGGAAACTCAACATAATAAAGGCCACATATGAAAAGCCCACAGCTAATATAATCAACAGTAAAAGACTGAAACCTTTTCCTCATCAGAAATAAGACAAGAATGCCCACTTTCACCACTTCTCCCATCCAAGCACTAACCAGGCCCGACCCTGCTTAGCTTCTGAGATCAGATGAGATTGGGGGCATTCAGCATAGTATGGGCGTAGACAACTTTCACCACTTCTATTCAACATAGTACTAGAAATCCTGGCCAGAGCAATGAGGCAATAAAAAGAGAAATAAAAGGCATTCAAACTGGAAAGGAAGAAGTATCCTTTTGTAGATGACATGATGTTAAATGTAAAAATGCCTAAAGATTCCATGGAACAACACCCCACCCCGGCCCTCCGCCAAAAACAAACAAAACCCAACAAAACTGTTAGAACTAATAATCAGACTCAGCGAAGCCACAAGACACAAAATCAACATAAAAATAAATTGCATGTGTATATGTGCTAACAATGAACCACCCTAAAAGGAAACTAAGAAAACAATTAAACTTATAAGAATAAAATATTTAGGAATAAACTTAACAGGTTTAACAGGAGGTGACAGACTTGTACACTGAAAGTACAAAATATTGCTGAAAGAAATTAAAGAAGATCTGTTTTGGATTTTTATAGTTTAAAAAGTGATTTAAAAATTTTAAAAAAGGGAAGATATCAATAAATGGAAAGACATTCCATGTTGATGGACTGGAAGACTTAATATTTTTTTTTTTTTTTTGAGACAGAGTCTCACTCTCTTGCCTGGGGCAAGTGCCGTGGCGTTAGCCTGGCTCACAGCAACCTCAAACTCCTGGGCTCGAGCAATCCTACTGTCTCAGCCTCCCGAGTAGCTGGGATTACAGGCATGCGCCACCATGCCCGGCTAATTTTTTCTATATATATTTTTAGCTGTCCAATTAATTTTTCTTTCTCTTTTTGGTAGAGGCGGGGTCTCGCTCTTGCTCAGGCTGGTCTCGAACTCCTGAGCTCAGGACGATCCGCCCGCCTCGGCCTCCCAGAGTGCTAGGATTACAGGCGTGAGCCACCGCGCCCGGCA
>RJWJ010036769.1:0-15887 GCA_004363605.1 Indri indri | reverse complement strand
TTATATAAACTCTCTTGCTTAATTTTTACAGCAATCTTCTGAGATAGATACAATAACTTTTCCCATTTTGTTGATGAGGAAACCAGGTTCAAAGAAGTGGGGTAATCTGGTCAACACCACATATAAGATAGTAGAGCCAGGATTCAAACCCAGGCTCACCTGACTCCAGACCACAAACTCTTCTATTCCTCTTGCTGCCTTATATCAGAGCCTTCCTCCCTTCCTCCTGCCAAAGTATGACCTCAGGTGGAGAATCAGGGATGCTCCTTTTTCCTTCCTTTTGCTTTCAGGGTTCTCTATACCTCCTCCTTCATTCCCTGCCCTGGACTTAATATGATTTCAGGGACGACTGAACTGGATAAGGTTCTTTGGCCATGCCAGGACATCACAGTCCTACAAATTAATAGTGCTTGGCTTGGTCATAAAAAGGAGGAGGCACAACCAATGCAATGTCAGTCCTGCCTCCTTGGCTAGCCAGGCTACCATGCTTTTTCAGCAGAGTTATTCAAGGGGGTGCCCCCTGCTCTCATAAACAGTACTGAAAACTCTGGCTCGAGCCTCAGTGCCTAGAGCAGGAGCCATTAATAGCCACTCTAGGCCTGGGGTCAAGTAGAGTCTGGCTTAACCCTGCCCGAGCCCTCCTATGTAACAGCTACAACATAAAGGCTCACCCTGAGAGAGGAAAAATCACATTAATATTCCAGGTAAAGCTGGATTCCAGTGCCAGGCTTTGCCATGGACCTCAAAGGAATGTCTGCATTTGCATAAGGCCAATTAGACATTTGAGCACCAAAAATCAAATCTTGAGGATGATGGAATTGATTCTAAGTGCCCATGGAAGGCCAAAGATAAAGAAGGTAAAACTAACATAAAGATTCAAAACAACTAATAATTTCCTAGACAAAGACAAGCCTTGTTCTGGGTTCTCAAAATTCAGTTATGCAAGCTACATATGTGCCAAAGGGTGAATTATCTTTAATATATAAAGAAGTCTTGCATATTAATAATTCTAAAAATTTCGAACATGTATTGAGCATTTCTATGTGTAAATCACTGGGCTAAGAATTCAAATACATCATCTCATTCAATCCTCTCACAGTTTTTAATATAATCATCATCATCTTTTTCATTTCATAGCTGAGAAAACCAAAGTTCCAAATGATTAAGTGACTGTCCCAAGATCTCACAGATAATAAGTGGCAGAGACTGAAGTCACACACAGCTCTCACCAAGTTTCAGGTCTGTGGTTTTGCCACTGTACCCCGCTTCAAATCCACAGTATGAATGTTAGACTCATTCCGTGTGTGTGTGTGTCTGTGTTTGTGTGTGTGTGTCTGTGTTTGTGTGTGTGTATGGCTGCAAACCAGGCAGGAAAAAGTTCTGGGATGCCTACGGGGCAGGGAAGATGAAGTCATGCCTAGAGGCAATGAAACCCATTCTGTGTTTTGTGGCAAATCCGCACTGATCACACAACTACACTGTCCTCTACAGACACAAAGCACAGCCCTAGAGGTAAATGACTGATCAAATCAGAGGCAAAGCCTTTTGTTTTTATTTTATACTTGCCTCCAGCCTGCCACCAAGATTTCTATTGGGTATAAGAAATGGATATTGGGCACTAGAAAGTCCTATGAGAGTTCCCCCATGTGTACAATGGGAACCATAATAGTACCCAACTCACAGGGTTGTTATAAGGAAATAACATGCTTAGAAAATAAAATGCTTAGAAAAATACATGGTATATAGTAAGACTAGTATAAGTGTCTGTTAAATAAATGGTGAAGAACTCACCTAGAGCCCCAAGATGGATGAATGGAAGGAAGGAAGGAAGGGAGGGAGGGGGAAAAAAAGGAACAAAAAAAAAGAAAAGAGAAGAAAATCATGTCGGGGAGCCAAACTGTTTTAAAAATTCAAAGTATGAGAACGTGCAGAGAAAGCAAAAGGACAGATTGAAGGCCAGAACCAAAAAGTAGAGCTTGGAGACATACTTCTGTTCAGTTAGTCATACTTATAAACCTCCTTCTTGCCAGCTCAAAGTCTTGGCCATTGTACTGTATATACAGTTGACCCTTAAACAATGCAGGGGTTAAGGGCGCCGACCCCAGCACAGTCGAAAATCCATGTATAACTTTTACTTTCCCCAAACCTTAACTACTAACAGCCTACTGTTGACCAGAATTCCGAGAACAAAAACAGTCAATTAACACACACTTTGTATGTTATACGCACTATATACTGTATCCTTACAATAAAGCTAGCTAGAGAAGAGAAAATGTTAAGAAAATCATAAGGAAAAGAAAACACATTTATCGTATTTATCAATACTGTGAGTTTATGCCATCTGTGTGAATTGTCTGTCTGAAATAGCAGGCAACCACAGCTGCAGACCTCAATCTACGGGACACATTAAGCAATTCAACTTTTTCTGGTAACGTGAAGACTTTGCTTCTTGACGGCACTTCCAGCATCACTAGTGGCACTTCGTATGGGTCTCATGGCGTTCCTCAAGGTTTTTGGTATTGCACTAACCACGAAGAAAAATATGCAAGAACCACCAGAGATCACTTTTTATTGTGATACGCAATTTACTGAAGAGACAACTGCTCATGTGGAAATAACTGGTGTTACCTGGCATTTTAAGCAGACACTTGCAACACTTGAGCTCACCGTAACAGCAACAGGAGTACATACTGGCTACAAAATTATTACAGCAGTACAGTATTACTACAGTTAATTTCATGCAGTTATAATTCAATACTGCATCTTTACGTTTGTTTATATTTCCTTCAACTGCGAATGGCTCCATGTATGGTCTGTGTTTGTGTGGGTAAGTTTTGATAAGGTTTAACTTTTTATAATAGATTTATGTATACTTTATGGTAGTAAATGATAAAATATACCAGTATTTTACGCATTTATGACATACCTAACTTGTTCTTATTTTTTTTCAATATTTTTAGGCCACGTGGTTCGTTCAGTTCTTTCAAATTGTGAAAAATCTCCAAAACGTTTTTCAATATATTTATTGGAAAAAATCCACTTATAAGTGAACCTGTGCAGTTCAAACTCATGTTGTTCAAAGGTCAACTGTACATTTTATTTTCTGCATATTGTGATATTTTGACATCTTAAAAAACCTTTCTGGCTGGGGAGAGCCTGCCCCTCTTGGGGCTGGCCAATCCTTAGAGACAGCAAGGGCTCAACCAGGAACATGTCTTTGATACGCAAGCTAACCAATCCAGAGCCAGATCTCCTCTTTTTGTCCCTTCCATCCCAGGAGGCTATATTCCTCTTCCTTAATCACCCAGGGGCCAGGAACCAGGCAACTAGGGAGCACCCCTACAGAGCCTGCTGAAATCATTCAAACTAGCCAATCCTTAACTGTTCACCCTGCCCTGCCTTGCTCTTCCTGTGTAAAGGCAGTGGCCTGAACTTTCCCCTTGGTCTTGCCTCATGACCACCCAGGTGTCTTTCTGAATTGGCCCTGACTAGCATACTGGGACTCCTGTCTCTAGGACCTGCGAGTACAATAAGCACTGTTTTTTTTCCTGAGCCTCTCCTCTGTCTCCTCTTGTGGCCACACCCAAATGACCATCACATAAAATACAAAACAGCCATTACTACTGTCACAAATATTTCCTGTAAGCCTTTTTGTTTTTGTATAGGATACTATGCTAAGTTAGCTTAGTTGGTAAGAACCTGGGGCAATATAGTAAGAGTCATGGATTTAATTCTCTTCCAGGTGAGTTAATTTCATTAAATATGGTTCCACAAACATTAATCAATACATTACTGTGTGCCTCACATTGTTGCAGGCACTGTAGGAAAAAGAAGATCAGTATAAGTTAGACATAGTATCTGTGCTCAAGAAGCTAACAATGGGAAGGCAAGAAATGAAATAACTAGAGAAAATGGAGTATAATGGTTAGGGGTCTGGAATCAAACCTACATTTAAGTCTCATCTCTACCATTTACTGGCCAAGTGACTGGACAAATCACTTAAAAATATGTGTGTCAATTTCCTCAATTGTTAATGGAGCTAATAATAGTACCTACTAAAAGTGTTGTTGGGAGAATCTAATAAGACCATGTAAAAGTGATCAACATAATGCCTAGGATATAATAAGCAATCAATATATGGAAGCCATTATTATCTTTAATAAATCAATATAAATATCACATTATTCATAACAAACCTTCACAAAATGACTTATATTTCAATTTAGTACTTGATTATAACCAAGAACCAAAAGATAATGGAAGAGATGACAAGTTCTGTGGGTGGCTAGAAAGGCAAATTCATAGAGACAGGAATTCTCAAAGAAAATTATAAAACATTTTGAACTGGACAAAAATAAAAATACAGCATATCGAAATGTGTGAGATGCTGATAACATGAAATTCTTATAGACAAAAGGAATGGTTTCAAATCAGTAATCTAAGCTCCCGCCTTAAGAATCCAGAAAAAGAAGAGCAAAATGAACCTAAAGCAAGCAGAAGAAATGAAATAACAAAGAGCAGAAATCAATGAAATTGATAACAGATAAAACAATAGAGAAAAATAAATAAAACCATAAGCTTTTCTTTGAAAAAAAACCCCAATTGATAAACCTCTAGGCAGAGTGACATGGTTAAAAAGACAGAAGACAGAAGTTACCAATATCGGTAATTAAATAAGAGACATCACTACAGACCCCCACAGTTAAAAAGATAATAAAGGGATACTCCAAGCAACACTATGCACATAAATTTGACAACTTAGAAGAAATAAATTCCTCAAAAACGACAAACTACCAAAACGCACACATGATGAAATAACCTGAATAGTACAATTAAATAAATCAAATTCATAGTTAAAATCATCTCAATGAGAAATATCCAGACCCAGATGGTTTTAGTGACCAACTCTACCAAATATTTATACAATCTTGTTTAGAAAATAGAAGAGAAGGAAACATTTCTCAAGTTGCTTTGAGTTGAAGAGGAGAAAAAATAGATACATCAATCAATGAAACAGAATAGTCCATCACTACATTATTATTCAGATATCAAAAGGGGGAAGGGGGAGGAGGAGGGAGGAGGAGAAGGAGAAAAGAGAAAGTGAGGGTGAGGAAAGAAGGAAGAAAAGTAAGACCAATATCCTTCATAAACACAGACACAAAAATATCAATAAAATGTTAGCAAATTTAAAGCAGCAATATATAATGAATAATACTCCATGACCAAGTGGGGTTTGTCCTGGTACGACAAGGTTAGTTCAATATTTGAAATTCAATTAATACAATCCACCAAATTAGCAGAGTAAAGACTAAAAAGTACATGATCATATTCGTTGATACAGAAAAAGCATTTGTCAAAATTCAACTTCTACTCATGATAAAAACTATCAACAAATTAGGAATAGTAGGGAACTTCCTCAACCTGATAAAGGGCACCTAAAAAATACTATACCTAACATGATACTTAATGGTGAAAGACTGAATGCCACCCGCCAACATCAGGAACAAGACAAGTATGCCCACTCCCACCACAATTATTATACTGGCAACCTAGTCAGCACAATTAGGCAACAACAAAAAAATAGAGATTGAAAGGGAAAAAATAAAACTGTCCTTGTTTTCAAAGGATTATCTGCGTGAAAAATCCCAAAGAATCTACAAAAAAGCTCCTAGTGCTAATATACAGGTTTAACAAGGCCTCAGGATACAAGGTCAACACATAAAAATCAATCACATTTCTACATAATAGCAGTGTACAATGAGAAGCCAAATTTTTTTAAATATCATTTATAATATCTCAAAAATTGAAATACTTAGGTATAAATCTAATATGTACAGAATCTGTATGCTAAGAACAGCAAAATGCTGATAAAAGAAATCAAAGAAGACTTAAATAAATGGAAACATATACCATGTTCCAGGATTGAAAGGCTCAACATAGGAAAGATGTCAATTCTCACCAAAATGATCTATAGATTCAAAGCAATTCTGATCAAAATCCCAGCAGGATCTTTTACGGATAGAGATAAACTGACTCTCAAATGTATATGAAGGGCAAAGAAACAGGAATAGCTAAAATAATTTTGAAAAGGAAGCAGATAGATAAAGGCATCACACTACGTGATTTTAAGGCTTATTTCAAAGTTACAGCAATAAAAACAACGCAGTACTGTCCAAGAATAGACACATCAATCAATGAAACAGAACAGTCCAGAATCAGACCCACACTGATATGGTCATTTGATTTTTGACAATTGTGAAAATGGTGTTGGAGCAATTGGACGTTTCTATGTAAAACAACACACTTTACCTAAACCTCATACCTTATATTAAAGCTCAGTCATAAATCTTAATAGATAATGTAAAACTATAAAACTTCTAAAAGAAAATATAGGAGAAAATTTTTGACCTTCAGTTAGGCAAACAGTTCTAAGATATGACACCAAAAACACAATACATGAATTTAAAAAATGATAAACTGAATTTAATCAAAATTAAAAATTTGTGATCTGTGAAAGATACTATCAAGACAATGAAAAGACAAGCTACAGAGTGGTATAGAATGGGAGAACATGTTTGCAAATCACATACCCAACAAGAACTTTCATCAAAGATATATAAAAAATCCTTAAATTCAACAATAAGAAAATAAACAACCCAGTTTAAAAATGGGCTAAATAACTTGAACAGACACTTCACCAAAAGAAGATATTTCATGTTATTAAATTTGTTGCTATTTTCATATCAAATGACTATGAAAAGATGTTCCATACCATTCGGGAAATATAAACTAAAACCACAATCAGATGTCACTCCTCACCTATTAGAGTTGCTAAAATAAAAATGCAATAGCAGGCCAGGTGCCGGGGCTCACGCCTGTAATTCTAGCACTCCGGGAGCCTGAGGCAGGAGGATCACTTGAGGTCAGGAGTTCAAGACCAGCCTGAGCAAGAACAAGACCCTGTCTCTACTAAAAATAGAAAAAATTAGCTAGGCAACTAAAAACAGAAAGAAATTAGCTGGGCGTGGTGGCATGCACCTGTAGTCCCAGCTATTCGGGAGGCTGATGCAGGAGGATGACTTGAGCCCAGGAGTTTGAGGTTGCTTTGAGATAGGCTGATGCCACGACACTCTAGCCTGGGCAACAGAGAGAGACTCTGTCTCAATAATAATAATAATAATAGTAGTAATAATGCAATAGCAATTGCTGGAGAGAATGTGGAGAAACTGGAACTCTTAGGCACTGTTGGTGGAAATGTACAAGTACCACTTTGGAAAATAGTTGGGATGTGTCTTATAAAGTTTTTTTGTTAAAGTTTAAATATTTAAAAGTACTCATGCTATGACCCAATAATTCTGCTCCTGGATATTTACCCTACTAAGATGAAAACTCATATTTATGTGGAAACCTGTATGTAAACATTCACAGCAACTCTATCCATAATAGCCAAAATCTGGATCGGTCCAGATGCCCTTCTATGGGTGAATGGATAAACAAACTGTGGTACACACATACCATGGAAACCCATTCAGCAAAGAAAGGAATGAATGATTGATACATGCAACAACTTGGATGAATCTCAAAGGCATTATGCTGAGTGAACAAAACCACTCTCAAAAGCTTCTGTAAGCTTCCATTTATGTAACATTCTCCAAATGACAAAACTGTCGTGAAGGAAAACTGGTCGGGTTTAGAAATGTGTCACTCTAAAGGGACAGTATGAGGACTTTTTAAAGTGATGGAACTGTTCTATATCCTGATTGTGGTGGCAGCTACAGTAATCTATACATGTGTTAAAACTCATAGAACTTTATATCCAAAAAACTCAATTTTACTATATGACAAATAAAATTCAAATATACATATATATATTTGATATGAAGCAAAGCACTGAACTCTCCCAGCCTCAGCTTTCATACCTATAAAGTAAGTCATCCAAGATTCTAAGCCTTTTAAACAATGCTTTCTCGCTCTAAATTTTTTACATTAAAATTTTCAAACACAGAGAAAAGTATAAGAAATAATATAATGAGCACCTCTGTGTCTCCCATCTAGCTTTAATAAATTTGAAAATTATTGATTCAGTTCAAGCCCTCTGTGTACCCTTCCTGAATACTATGTATCTCCTCTACCTCCTACCAGGGGAACCTCTATTCTGAAGTAGTGGGCTTCCTTCTTGTCCATGTTTACATACATTTATTACATTTGCACGTATCCACAAACCATATACAGTGTTGTTTCATAATATTGTACTATATAATATATATATAAACTTCTGCAAATTACATTTTCCACTTGACATGACTTCTAATTATCCATATCGATATATGTAGCTCTACTTCATCCGATTTTTACTGCTGTATATTACTCAATTGTATGAACATACCACAGGTTATTTATCCATTGTCATATTGGTGGGCATCTGGATCTACTCTTTTCCCTTCAGCCAGACATGTTGAGATTTACTTTCTGTGATTTGTATTATAAAAACAATAGATTTCTACCATCCTAGAGTCCAGGGTCTTTCCACACTGACCTTGTTTCTATAAGCCCTTGGTCTGAAAGTACATGTTTTTTGCCCGCTTTGTGAGGCCCTGTGGCAGGGAATGTAGTTAGGACCTGACATTTCAGAACTCACATATAAGAAAGCATGACAACTGCTGAATCTAGGTGGAGGTCACACAAGTGTTCAGTGTACTGCCTTGTTTACTTTTCTATGTTTAAAATTTTTTAGAAGAAAAGTTGGAATATAAAAACCAAACAAGTAAAGAAAAACCAGAAAAGTACAACAGGAAGGCTTGGCTGGCTTTGCCTGTGGGCACAAATATAATTCCCTGGTTGCAGCTAGTGGTTTCCCACTTCCTTGTTTTAGACCAAATGGGGCCACATAACGGCAGAGTCTCCAGAACATTTTTTTTTTTCCTGTTAAGTTCAGGAAGTTGGCAAAAGCCCCCATCTGGAAGGTGCTCAACTGGTAAAAGGGGCTACTTATGTGAAAGTAATTTTCATTGTAAAATTTTACTTATCTGAATGAAAGCAATCTTCATTCTTTCAGACCCAAATTCTAACAGTGAGGTACAGAGATGACAAAGTATCAAGACAAGGATAATGCTATATATTTAACAGTTATTGAGTACTTAGTATATGTTAGGTTCCATGCTAAGAGAAGGACATGGGTCATCTCATCTAATTGCCACTACTACTCAAAGAGGTAGATACTATGAATAGTATTATTTTACAAATGGGGAAATGGAGGCTTAGACTTTAATCATTGTTCAGGATCCTAGAGCCAAGAATTGGCAGAACCACTGCTATAACCCAGGCCATCTAATTCTACTGCACAATTCAAGATCCCTTCAAAATGTCTATCTAACAAACCAAAGGTTGAATTAACAGGACATTGTTTGAATGTATTATATTATGTTCATACAAATAATGGAGTACTATGCAGCCACCGGAAACATGTTTAGAAGAATATTTAATAAGATGGGCAAACAATCATGCTACGTTAACTTTTTACACATTACAAAGTAGCATATATAGAATAGTCATTATTTTGTTTCTTAAAAAATGGATATATACCTACAGAAGACTGAGAAGAAATTATACCAACATATTAACAGGAATTGTCAGTTATTCTTACTGTCTTCTTTATTGCTGTCTGTAATGTTTCACTTTTTTTCCTTACAATGACTATGGATTACTTTTATAATGGGAATGAAACACTTCTACTTCTTTATTACCAACTGCACAGCTCCTACATACCTTGCCCAGATCTGATCTATTATGCTGTACTGCTTCTGCCCAATATATAGCACAGTAGATTCCTCACTTGACTTCCAGAAGGACTGGGTGGGCTGACAAAGTTAAAATGGGCCCAAAATGATTGGTCCTCATCCCTCTGCTGAGTACTGCTTTCCATGTTTCCCCAGATGGGAAAAGTTATCTAAATCTCTAGTCTTCCTTTGACCCAGAAAGGATACACATCCAAACATATGCTTAAAGCAGAACAGCCCAGGTGGAAGAAAAAAATAAAAATAGTCCTTGCTCCAGACACCTTCAGAAAGAACTTCTGGGAGACTTGTAGAAGACAAAACTGAGTATATGTGTAAAGGAAGGCAGCTTCCATTATATATGGAAGGGGAAGAGAGACCTGTGAACAACCCGAAAGCTTCTTCCCTCCTCTAAGCATTAAGAATATTTGTGGACACAGGGCAGGGACCTGACGGAAGGCTCCTAGGAAAGCAAGACACCTGAGTAGCATTCTGCATAAAAAACGAAACCGGTCTCCCTGAATTGCTGCTTACTTACTATGGTTTTTCCCTTTCTCCTTTAAATCTGCAGCATTCGTTTGTACAGCTTTCTCTCCTTTGCCAAGAACTGAGTCCTAATAAGGCTTCTCAGGTCATAGGCAATCTCCCAAATACCTTTTTCAGTAATGAGTCCAAAGTTAAGCCAAAAGCAGCCACCTCCAAAGTGAAGGTGACAAAAGGCTGCTCCTTTTTAACATCGTACAACCCCAAACCAAGTCTCAGTTCACATCCCCTCAGGTTCCAGAGCAGCTGATCTGATGCATACTAGGAAAAGGGGATACTGACACGGTAAAATCATCCTAAAACATTAAGAACTAACAAGTTCGACCTGAGTCTATATCTCATGACTTCAGGGCAGTCCTGGAGATCTGAGTCTCCCTACAGAAAGTCATGCTGTTTAAAAATCTCAGAGTATAATAAATGGAACCTAGAAAAAGAGAGGGCCACAGGGCTACTAGGCTGTCATAATATCACATGGCCCAAAGGCCAAGAAGGGTATGAATCTTGCAATGCCAAGATCACATGTCAGGCTGTCCCAACTCCTCACGCCCACCCCCATGCTTCCCTCACCTACCTTGGCTCACACCCAGCCTACAGTCCTCTCTCTGTCCAGCAATGCACCTCCTGCTCTCTGCAACACAGATGAAATTACATCTCATCCCCTTCAAAAGCCTCTCCAGACTGAGTCAGCAGATACTCATGACCAAACAATCCCATTTGCATTACAGATCCACTACTCTCCATGTGCACATGAAGATGGGCAGATTTTAGAGTTTTAGCGTGGGGGTGGGTACCATATATTTCCTGAGGCAGAGGATGTATGCCAGCTCTCTGCTATGCACTTTTCCTACCCAGGACGGGATGAGGGAAGAGTTCCCTGCCATTCAAACTGCACCACTCAGTGACTCACTCCATGTGTTCTCCCAACCTTGCTACGCATCCCTGGATAACCTGGCACATTAAGTGATGGGTGTTCACAATGCAGCTAAACTGTCTCATCACAACTCAAAGCCTGAGAAACCTTAACTGCCATTCTCTTTTCCTTCAAGATATCCCAACTCAGAGAGAAAGAGTCCCGAAAGGCTAGCTTCTCTTGGAGGCTCCCAACCCCTTGTGAAACATCTTCTACAAACAGCAACCAAGACTGCAAAGAGCAAGCTAAAAACTAAGAGGCTGACTGCATTTGAGAGCCCTCTGTGGTGGTGGGATCCATGGAGACTGGGAAGGGGGAGTGGGTGCTTTCTAGCACCCACGTGATAATAGCACTGTCCTTTAGCTTGGATAACAGACCCAGCAGAAAGACCAGGAAACTCCAAACCATCCCATGCTATCCAAGGCTGCTCCCAGACACAGGTCTGCAGTTCACAGGACTGGTGGCTTCTTCAGCCCCTATCTCCAGCTATCAGCCATGACTGGGAGCTCTTGGCTTTCCTCTAGCTTCAGAAGGGGAAAGATAATGGACTTTGATATGCTAACTCTGCTCCAAGAACAGCATTAAACACACCAGAGACCTGTTCCCCCTGGGCAGATGGAAGACCATGGTTGGAATTTAGGCTTTTTCCAGGTCTTGGTCAAGCTGAGGGCTGCCAAGGCTAGAGCTGGAAAGTAAGGAGTATCTTCTGCACCACTGAGAGAAAAGTGACTTAGGGTCATGAGGGCAGTACTGTTTCAAGATGCAAAAAGCCCAGGTCTCCAGCTGACAAGTAAAAATCTTATCCTGGAGTCTGCAGAAATGGCTGACCCAGACTGGTGGCTGCTCTTTTATCTAGTGAGTCTGTTCTGGTTAATAACTAGCATGCTAGGATTTTCTAGCCTTGGGAAGAGACCAGATCATTTACAGGAAGCATCAGTAGTCACCATTTGTACTACAAGAAAAAAGGAATGACTGGCTAGCTTTTAAGCTGCATCTGATATGAACACTTCTGACAACTGCAGAGGTTTCCCAAGCCCCTGGAGAAGTAGAAAATCCCTGCTTGGATCTTATGTCAAAATGTGTGAATATGAACTCTGTGTATCTCCATCCCTAAAGACCATGGGATGACATCACCAGGATGAATTGTAGCTTTCCAGAATCACCCTACCCCCACTAAGGTATTCCTTTTAAATACTCAAGAAATCTCTCTCATTGCCTTCTAGCTTATTAACATGGCCACATGTAATTTCCTTTCCTGCCCTCCCTCCCTCTCTCTCTCCCCTACCCCTTCTGCTCTGTGTGTGTGTCTGTCTGTCTGTCTGCACATGCTAGATCTAATGCTTCTAAACTCAAGGTCAGCAAAATATGGTCCTCCTGTTTTGGCCTTTTCTTTGGTGTGATTAATATATGTGTATATATGTGTGTGTGTGTGTGTGTATAAATATATATCCCTAAAATTTCCCATCTTACCTGTTTTCAGGGTGTGTAGTTTAGTGACATTAAGTACATTCACATTAGTGTGCAACCATCATCACCATCCATCTCTGGAACTTTTTCATCTGGTCCTCCTCTTATGTAAATAAAGTTTTGTAGGGACACAGCCACACTCATTCATTTACATATTTCTATGCTGCTTTCATGCTACAACAACAGTTAAGCAGTTAAAACACAGAGATCATATGGTCCACAAACTCTAAAATACTTACTATTTGGCCCCTTACAGAAAAAGAGTGCCAACCTCTGCTCTACACCAAAATACGCACTGAATTTCTGGTTTAAAATAGCACTTGGCTAGCAGTCACTAACACGACCCCTCCAAACTTCTCACTGAAATACAGAAAAAGATAAAACTCCCCAAATCACTAAAAACTTAGACTAATGGTCATCCTATTATCAGAATCTGGGAGAAATCTCCATTAACAATAAGGCTGATGGTGAAATAAGAAAAAACAATCTACAGCCGATTCATGCAGCAGTCCCCAGAAACCTAAAAGAAGACAGGAAGAGACTGAGTCATTCTGCCACCATCACCGTCATGGCTTAGAAACCAAGAGTTCATCCAGTAATCAGCAAACTGGACAGCAATTCTTCCACCTCATGGCTACTGCTTGAAGGAAACTGGCAACCCTCTGAACTGGTATACATCCATTTGGAGACTCCTACTCCTAATAATCAAAAGGGCAGAAGTGGTAGAATTGGTGCCAGCACACTGCGTACTAAGAGTGGAAGCCTCCACAAGATAAAACTCAGGCAGTAATGCATGTGGGAGGCTGTAATTTTTCATATAGCTTATCTGTTCAGAGTATCTGAGAGCCTAGTAGCAGGGGCAGATGATTCCATATCGGTCCAGCAGAACCTACTACATGAATAGCTGCTAGACACTGGGAACTGGGCTAGAAGCTATGTACATCCCTGCCTGCCAACAGTGGAACTGAAAAGGGGTTCTAATCAATACCAAAGAGAACGTGAGACTAGTCAAAAGGCAATCGACACACCGTGTCTTTGATGAATGACAGATGCTCCTTTGAATATGCATAAACATACAAAAACCCAGCATGGTTCCTGTGAAAGCCTCTGACAGCACAAGGGAAATGCATATCATTCTGAAGCCTTGGAAGAAGCACAAATGTCTGAATTTTGTATATAAACCAGAAGAAGTATTTTAGAAAACTGTTTGTATCCTCAATAGAATGCAAGGACACATGGACTCTATGAAACGCGTATAGGAAGCCACTAGAATAAAACATATTGAGAAGGAAAGACAACAAGCTAGGGTAAATAGAGAGCTCAGCAAAGCAAGAAAGAATTACAAAGAAATTAATATTGTACCGAATTAAATTTCTCATTTAAAATGTTAAAGAGAAAAATCAATCAAATTCATTGTATGGAAGCCAAATCTGAGTCTCTCCCAAGCATGCAGAGAAAAAGGAAGGTTTATCTTAGAAATCCAGCAAAGGTTGATATTACGAAATCTATGACTATAATATACCAAATGCAGAGGTCAAAGGATAAAACACAAATGAACTTCTCAACATATTCCCAGAAAGCATCAGCTAAATTCAACAGCCATTCTTTTTATAAAGACTTGATAATTTAAGAATAAGATAATTCCTTAACATCTTAAAGAACATCTAACCTAAACCAACAGTCAACATCAGAGTCAACTGATGTGAAACGCTAGAAATATTTCTATTAAATGAAACACTAGAAACATTTCCATTAAGATCAGAAGCAAAACAAGGATTCCTGCCAGTACCACTATATAATTTAACATTGTCCCAAAAGTTATAGCCAATATAATCACGCTTGAAATAAAAAAGTTTTGTTCTTTAAAAGGAGGTAAAGTTATCATCTGGGAGTTGACATGATTAATTTCCAAAATAATCCAAGGGCAACAACTGAAAATCTATTAGAAATAACAGTTAAACATAGTGGCCAAATATAAAATAAACATACAAAATCAAAATTCTTCCTATGTAGTAGTAATACTAGTTTGAAATATAATGAAGAAATAATATCATAAGCTACAAACTGTCCAGGAATGATCTTGATGAGAAAAATGTGAGACACACACACACGCGCGCACAGGAACATAAAAGAAAACTTGAATAAATTAAAAAATATATCATGTCTTTTCCTGGATGGAGAGACTCAATGTGGTAATAATGTCAATGAAAATTTAGGTTTAAAGTAATTCCAATGAAAATCTTAACAGGATTTTGGGGAAAACCTAACAAAAACATTTTAAGTTCATTTGAAGGAAAAAAAATGGTTGAGACTAGCTAAGAAAAAAATGTGGGTAATGTGGTAGGCCGGGGAGATGACAAAGGGAAATTTGGCCTTTCAGCTGTGGAAAATATTAGGGTACAAAACTGGCAGAAAACTCAACAGAGGAATCAATGAATAGGACAACAAGCCGAAAAATAAACCCTAGCATATGTAAGAATGTATTTATAATAAAAGTATAGTAGCAATAATCACAGGGAAATAGTTATTCAAAAAATGGTACTCAAATAAATGACCCTCTGGGGGGAAATGTAAGCTATATCTCTATTTCATATTATTTGCAAATGAATTTTAGATGGAGTGACAATTTAAATATATTTTAAAAACTATTTAAAAATTGGATTGTCTGATCTTAAAACAGGAAACATCTTTTTAAGCATAAAAGCACTGGAAAAATTACCATGGTCTGAAGGGAGTTTAGAAATCAATCAATTTGACCAATAAAAACGTAAAATCAACATACATCAAAGATATCATCAAAAAATTAGAAGGTGATCTCGGGAAAACATTTACTGCAAAGGTGATAAAAGATTAATACTCTTAGGCCGGGCGCAGTTGCTCATGCCTGTAATCCTAGCAATCTGGGAGGCCAAGGCGGGCGGATTGTTTGAGCTCCGGAGTTCAAGACCAGCCTGAGCAAGAGTGTGACCCCGTCTCTACTAAAAAAAAATAGAAAGAAATTATCTGGACAACTAAAAATATATAGAAAAAATTAGCCGGGCATGGTGGCGTATGCCTGTAGTCCCAGCTACTTGGGAGGCTGAGGCAGGAGAATTGCTTGAGCCCAGGAGTTCGAGGTTGCTGTGAGCTATACTGATGCCACGGCACTCTAGCCCAGGCAACAGTGTGAGACTGTGTCTCAAAAAAAAAAAAAA
>RJWJ010036767.1:0-15925 GCA_004363605.1 Indri indri | reverse complement strand
GCCACGAAGGCAAATTCTGCCTCTTTGCTCTGGGAGGGGGACAGTGGGGGAGTGGGGGTGATGGAGCCACCTCCAGGGCCCCCCACCCCCACCTTCCTGCCGAGAACTCGCACTGTGTGTGGCCTTGGGCGCTAGCTCACCTCCTTGGGCCTCGGCTCCCTAGGAACAGAGGGGGTGGGGAGCAGAGCTGGGTCCGTGCATGCCAATGTGGGCATTAGTGGGTTCTCGGAGTGCGGCCCCTGGACCAGCAGTCCCAGCACCAGCTGGTGACTTGTTAGAAATGCAACCTTGGGCCCCCCCGGCCCAGAAACTCTGCGAGGTGGGCAGGGGGGCAGCAAAGCCTTCCAGGGAATTTTGATGCACACTAAGTTCTGAGAACCAGCGCCTTTAATAATGGTAACAATTGATAATTTTTTGAGCATTTAACTCTGTAATCACCAGTGGCTCTTCTAAGGAATGTGTATCTATATACCTATGACTCAGGTCCTTTTATTTATCCCACTTTTCATGTGAGGAAACCAAGGCCCAGAGAGGCGAAGCAGCTTGCCCGGGGTCAAACAGCTACCAAGTGGCAGAGCCTGAACTTGGACCGTGGAGCAGGCTCCAGGGCTGCCCCACTGTCCGCTGCTCTACACGGCTTCCCATTCCCAGTGCTGCGCCGGCCTCGTCAGGAGCCCACGCCTCTCGCAGCTGCTCCAAGGGGTGGGTGGCTCCACAGGGCTGATGCCCTGGCTCTTACGGCCCTTTCCTGGCCTCCCCACAGGGGCAGGGCCCGGCGAGATCGCTCGGAACAGCCAGGACACCTTCCCGCTTCCCATCCCTGCCTCCGGGGCTGCTGGGGAACCCCAGGCTGAGCTGAGGGAAGCGGGAGACAGAGGCCCGTGTCTCAGCCGTGTCTCGGTTCCTTTCGTCATTCGGTATTTAATGATCCCCAGCCAGAGAGGGATAGAGGCCGCAGGAAGCCGGAGGCAGAGAGAAGGAAAAGAGGGGAAGAGAACACCTTCCCATTAATTTTAAGATTCTCTCTGCCAGTCCTGCCACTCCCCGCGCTAGAGAGTGATCAAGGCACAGCCAAGGCCGAGATGCGGGGGCTGATTTACGGGGCATCGCTGGGAGCGGCTGGCGGTGGGAAGGAGAATCCATCATGGCTCCCTGGGAGCAGGGAGGGCCGCGTTGCCCAGCAACACTGCCTGACCCTGAGCCCCACCTGTTCCGCCACTGGGCCACTCACTCTGCCCTGCTCTGTGCCAGGTCGCCAAGGGCCCCCCTCTCAGGGAGGGGGCCTTGCCTTTGGGGGCCCCAGCACCCCTCCCCCTACTTTTCTTCCCCAGTCCTCTGGGGCCTGCAGTGTCTTTGCACCTTTGGGTGCAGGTGGGTGGGAAGCATCCCTGGACACAATCTTGGGCAAGTCCCTTCTCTGGGTCTCAGTTTCCCCATCTGTAAAATGAGGGCCTCAGCCGAGCCCAGCCAGCCTCCCGGAGAGCTGTACGGTGCGGCTGGCACGAGGCCCCTGCCTCCTACTGCTGGGTTCCTGCGCGTGTGCTGGGCTCTGCGTGGGGAGACGTGTGCCAGGGTGCACGGTGGGGGGCTGCTGCGGCTGAGGGTCTGAGTGTGGGCAGTGTGTGCCACGCCCCTTTGTGTGTGCAGGTGTGTCCACCTGTGCATGTGCGCGATGAGTCCAAAGCCGCCGCCGCATGTGTGTGTGCATGCGTGTGTATGTGTGTGCGCGACTGTGCTGACGGCGTGAGCTGTAATCCCTCCGCCCCGCCAGCTCGAGAGGACCCCTCCGAGCAGGGGTGGGGGTGTGGCCGGGTGCTCATGCCCAGGCCCCATGCAGCTGGTTATTTATTGATTAATTCTGCTGCCAGCTGATGGATGCCGAGCCTGTGCCAGGCGCAGGCCCTGGGCTGATTTACATAATTAAAAACCATCAGTAACAGAGCCAGGCCTCACCCGCCAACTGCTTCCCCTAGCATGACAATAGGCTGAGCCTCCCGCCACCACCCCACGCTGTCCTCCCAGCTCCCCACCTCCCCGATCCCTCAGTCTCACGGCCTGCCCTGCTCTGCGACACCAGCCACTGCCCCGTCCATGACGGAGAGATTGTGGCACGCTGGGATTCTCAGTCACTGACTCTGAGATTCTATTAGTCGGTGGTTCTAAGGTTCTTTGATGGAGAGTCTCAGATTATAAGATGCAGCTGTGATCCTTGGAGAATGTGATTTTTCAAGAGTCTATTACTCCATGTGACAAAGGGGAAAAATATTTGCTCTCAGCAGCCCTGACCGCTTGTGAGGAGGCGGGGGCTGCTGTCGGGAGGCTGCCATGGTGGGCTGGGCGTGACCCTCACTGCCTTCCAGGAGGAGGAGAAATGTGTCACAGCAGGGGTGGGGTGGGTGCTGCAGGAGTCTGGACGGAGGAAGGAGGACCCAGGGACACGGTGGCGAGGGCCAGAGGGAGCGATCCGGAGGTGTCGCAGCCTCCGAGAGGACTTTGCAAAACTGAGGATCCTGCGGGGTGGGGGATGTCACCCCCTCACAGGTCTCGCCTTCAGTGTTCTCAGAAAAAGCTCTTGCATGGAGAGAGGCAGTTTGGGGTGACGAGGGTGGGTTCCCCCACCTCCCAGCTGTGCGCTCCTGGGGAAGCTACTCAGCCTCTCTGAGCTGCAGCCAGCTCACCCGCGTGGTAATGGTTGTTGTGCAGACTCAGTGATAATCTGTGTACAGTGCCTAGGGTGACGCCAGCATGGGTGACTTCTCATGAATGGTGGCTATTATTGTGTGGCAGTGGGTCTTTCAGGGAGACCTTCTGCAGGCGGGGAAAGTAGGGACACACGGGGGTGGGCACAGGAGAGGGCTGGGTCTTTCTATCTGCGTAGGCCCAGCTCCCAGGTGAGGCTGGTGCTCGGTGGATGTTTGTTGAATGAATGAATGAGTGTCTCTTCTCTCAGCCTTTCCTAAACACTGCACCGGCCCCAGCCATTTGGGGTGGGTGTGGGGAGACCTGGGATTCGTGGTGTCTCTCCTCCTCCCTCTGTCCCCATCTCCACTTCTTCCTTTCCATTCCCACAGTTTCAGCCCCACTGCTGGTGGGGGGGGGAGTGGGATTCCTGCCCCTCCATAGCCACCTAGCCAGCCTCCAGCGGCCTTCGTCCAGAGCAGTTTGGAGAAGACATAGCCCCACCTGACCCCATGCCCACCATGGTGGCCTGCAAGTGCACTCACAGACCCTGCCCTCGGGACCCCTCACAAGGGAGCACCAGGAATTTTAGTTCTAGCCCAAAACGACCTTAGAATCTCAGTCTCAATCAGAGAGCCTTAGAACTGAGAAAGCCCAGAGGAGCACCATTGAACTTGTGGCGTTTTGGACTACATAATGGCACAGGGCACCCATATGAACCACCCATCTTGGGGAAGTTAAGAAGAGATTTTTCATAATTAAAAACTCTAAATCAAATACAATGTTTAAAATTAATCATAGCATGTAAGATGGTATAGCTGTCCTGGAAACACAGTTTAGCAGTTTCTTAAAAAGTTAATCATGAAATTACCAGAAGATCCAGCAATTCCGCTCCCGGGTATGTACCCAGAGGAGACGAGAACCAGGACTTGAACACCCACGTCCATAGTAGTGTTATTCACAACAGCCAAGAGGTGGGGACAACTCATGTGTCCATCCACAGGGGAACGGAGAAGCAAAATGTGGTCTATACATGCCATGGAATATTACTCAGCCTTAAAGAGGAGTGAAATTCCGAAGCATGCTACAACGTGGATGGACCTCGCAAACATCACGCTAATGAAAGAAACCAGACATCAAAGGACAAACATCGTATGATCCCACCTATATGAGGTACCCAGAATAGTCAACTCATTGAGATGAAGAGCAGAATAGAGGCTACCAAGGGTCACAGGGAGGGGAATTGGGGAGTTAGTGTTTAATGGGTGCAGGGGTTTTATGGGGGATGGTGAAAAAGTTCTGACGATGAACAGTGGTGATGGTTGCACAACAACATGAATGTACTTAATGCCACTGAATTGTACACTTAAAAATGATTAAAGTGGTACATTTTATATTGTGTATATTTTACCACAATTAAAAAAAAAGGCCGTGTCACTGAGAGGGATGGTTCTGTTTGCAATCCTTCTGTCTTTTTCTTTGCTCACCATTGTTTCTCTGGGCCCTGTGTTCCCAGCATGTGGGAGGTCCTCAATCATTTGCCGAGTGGACGAATGGCCTGTCCCGTCTGGCACACTGACCAGCTAGTCTGACCAGCAGCTCAGGTTTCCCCTCCAGCAGCTGCTTTCTTTTAACTCTGCATCTCCCCGAGCCCATCACTAGGCTGCGGGTTGTCAGAGTGGTGCCCTCGAGGGCCTGGTGGCAATTGGGCTGTTCTGGGTTTTGGGGATTGGACATGGTCCCAGAGGTGACCAAGAAGCGATTTCTCATGGAAGCCTCATTCCAGTGCCCGTGAGAGGAAGAGATGTCATTCATAGCACACTCCAGAGCTGGAACGTCGTCGGGACCAGCGGCCGGGACACTGCTTTGGTTGCATTTCACACTGGAAAGGACGCCTCCTTGTTTGGCAGCAGCGCTTGGATGTGGTTTTTAGTATGTTCGTTGCTGCGTCATCGGTTTCACCCCTGAGCAGTGGAGAAAAACTTCAAGTGCTGGGACACAGTCAGGCTCTCAGGGACTAAGAAGTTTACTCCATAGTTTGGTTTTACAAAATCCTGGTATCTGTTTATCAAATACGAAAATTGTATTTTAGCTCCAAGGTGGCAGAATCAGATTATTCAAGGTCCTGACCATATCGTCAAGTCATGGTTCTTAAAATCAAAGGAAATGGTATTATGTGACGGCATTATCGCGTCACAGGGGAAGACTTTTCATCCTGTCCCTCATTTCAGAGAACTTGGTGCGTACCTTCATTCAACAGTGAGAGGTGCTCGGGTTGGAAAAGCAGAGTTTTGTTCTGCCTATCTCTTCTGACAGCTGGCTAAAAAGACGTCCACTCGGTGGCTTTGGTTTAATTGTCATTTTCTCAGTCTCTCTGGGTGCTGAATGAAGATCCGGAGGCACATTGTTGCCTGCAGCTGCTCACTGCGAATCAGCGCGGAGAGCTGGTGTTCTGGAGCAAGCGCCTCCACCGCGTAACGGTGCCCTTCCTGGCAGCCCACATGGCGGGCGTGTTGTTGGTCCAGTTCCTGGTGTGCTTTTCCAGTCTACATAGTGGCTCACAAAGTCATCAACTTACCCCAGAAATGTCCTCCCTTGCAGCATCAGTGCTGATGGATGAACAAGACCCAAATAAATGGTGGAGCACATTTCCACCACGTGTGTATGGAGCAGGTTGCAAAGGTGGGAAATCCAGCTACAATTGCTTTACTACGTAACAGTGCATTCCTGAGAGTACAGGCCTGTCTGGTGTATCAGAGGCTAAAAGACTGTGATATAAATAAGGTAGATGTTTAATTCTCTGTCATGTAACGATCTGAGCATAATGTGATCAATGCTGAGAGGTGTCGCTTTTATTTTATTAACAGCCTTTCTCAACTTGCAGGTGGCTCCACCATCTGGTTTAAGATGGTTGCTCCAGCTCCTGCCATTGCATCTGCATTTCAGCTGATGGAAAGGGCAGAAAAACAAAGGGAGGTATGCCCCTTTCCTTCTGAGGGCATGAACAGGAAACTGTACAGCTCATTTCTGCCCTCACTTCATTGGCTAGAATCCAGTCCTACGGCCTGGCCTATCTGCACGGTAAGCTGGGAAATGTAGTCTTTATCTAGGCAGCCATATGCTTGGCTAAAAATATGACTGTAGAAGGAGAGAGTGGATATTGAGGGGACAGCTAGCAGTC
Organism: Indri indri; assembly: GCA_004363605.1. Taxonomy (NCBI): domain Eukaryota; kingdom Metazoa; phylum Chordata; class Mammalia; order Primates; family Indriidae; genus Indri; species Indri indri. The sequence goes on along the minus strand of RJWJ010036767.1, from coordinate 10,065 downwards.
TTTTCATTGACTCAGTGAATAGGGCTGAGCCCCACTGTTGCCAAGCACTATTTTGGGTGGTGAGGATAGAGCAGGGGACAAGATGACAAGCGTCCTGCTTCTCCCGGAGTTTACATTTAAGCGGGAGGAGAGCCTGGTGTCTGGGAAGACAGGAGAGGAGGAGGGGTCAGCCGAGTCTATTGCAGCTGACAGGTGCGTCCGAGCAGGGTGGACGTCTGGCCAGTGCGGTCACTGGAGAGCTTGACCGGTCACCACAGTGGCGTGGAAGGGCAACGCCTGACTGGAGAGGCCTAATGCATAGGAATTGGGGTGAAAAAAAAGAGACAGCTGTTTGAGTATATTTTCTTTCTGACGCGGAAAGGAGAGAAAAGGGGATGTGTAGTCGAGACAGGTTTTTTAAGATGGAGCAATAGCGCCACGTGGTACGTGCGTGGTGACGGGAGGATCCCGGAGAGGGAAAATGAGAGCGAAGGAGAAGGGGCGGGTGGAGGAGCCGCCTCGAGGAAGTGAGGGGGCGGGGTCGAGGCCACGGTGGAGTCGGCCTCGGCAAGGGGCAGGGACGAAGGATCAGCCTCCGCCGATTGCCTCTGCTCCCTCGCGGAAGGGAAACAGGTCACCGGCGGCGTGGGTGAAGACGGGGAGGAGAGGTCGGAGGTTTGGGGACAGGGGAGGGCGCGGCTGCTGTTTTCCTCACGGGACAAGACGGTGGCCTGCTGGCTGCAGCGTCACACCAGCGTTCCCGCAGGGAGAAGGCGCAAGACAGGTGGTTGCGTCCGACTTCTTTTAAAAGAAAAGGAAAAGCTTAGAAACCCACTGGCTGCCTTCTGCCTAGACCTCATAGGTCAGACCAGGTCACGGCCCCACCCCAGCTACTCGGGAAATCGGGAACGAGGTTCTCAAGGTGGGCTTGGAGCAGGGCACCAAGCCTCCTCCAAGGCAGCCAGGCCTCCGACAAGAGAAAGAAGGGGACTTGCCTGCCGCCTCGTCCCGCGCATGTGGCGAGGTCCGAGATGCCTGCTCACCGGCGGTTTTGTGCGTCTGTACGCGAAATATCTACTGGCATGCGCGTGTGGTAACTACCGACCTTCCATACTGTGCCCCCTCCCCTAGTACTGTTGTCCGATAAAAGACAAAATAATTTTGCCAATAGTCTAACTTCACTCTGACTTGTCACTCGCTGTATGGCTGCTTTAGGAGTGTCCTGGCAATAGAATGGCTTGTACCTGGCTTTTCTACGCGGCAGGTCACTTTGAGTGACACTTCTGTACTTTTGGTCTCTTCTCTGCCTTTAATGATGGAAGTCATCAATTTTGTACTGGAAAGCTTTATGTTGTGCTTGTTCTAGAAAAATTCCAATGGTTCCCCAGAGTGATGCCTTGTTTTGTGGGGGAAAAGATGGAAACATTTCAAAGGCCTCCAGCCACCACTGGACACCTGACATAAGAGACCCCACACTGGTCACAGGTAGGGTGCGACTCCTCTTTCAGGTATTTAGGGTTGTACTTTCTATTTTTACTTTTCTTCTTCACTTGTGCGAAATCATACATTTCTGAACCAGCACATTCCATAGGCATATAAAATCCTATTCGCTATTTATGATTGTGCTATATTCTGCATTATAGAATTTTTGTTCATATTTTCATCCCCACTTTGATGTTTTGGCAAACCATTGTGCATTATCAATCAATTTTTGTTATTTTGGGCTATAACATAGCAGCAGACACACAGTGAGGGTTTACTATGTGCCAGGCACTATTCTAAATGCTTTATATATATATCGTGGTGGTTTTAAAACATGCCCACAGTTTTTGATACTCCTCCTGTTGGGAGGTAGAGTCTATGTCCCTTCCCCTTAAATGTGGCCTGGACTAGTGACCCGCTTAAAACCCATGGGAAATCAGTGGAAGTGATATTTTGCGATTTCCAAGGCCATTTAGTTTCTTCCTGATTCTCTTGGGATGCTTGTTCTGGGGGAAGCCAGCCACCATGTCAAAAGCCCAGCTTCTCTGATTCTGCCAGCCTGGAGAGAGCCGCTAGCAGAGCTGCCAACCGATGGCAGGCATCAAGTGCCAGCGAGTGGGGGAGCCATCTTGGATGTCCAGCCTGCCTAGCTTGGCATCAGTGATGGCAGCCCCAGCAGACATCTGACTGCAACTGTATGGGAACCCCAAGCAAGAGCCACCCAGCTGAGCCCTTCCAGAATTCCCAAGCCACAAAACTGTGACCAAAATAAAATGGCTAGGCTTTTTTTTTTTTGGTACCACTAGAATTTTTAATTAGCAACAGTAACCAGAAGACAGAGAAAGAACTCATTTAATCTCCATTTCTCAGATAAAGAAATTGAGGCCCAGAGAGATTAAGCAACTTGCACACGTTCCCATGGCAGAGATAAGAGACGAGTACAGGCAGGTTGATTCTAATATGCCTCCCCTTGACAATAGTAAGGGGACAAAAAGCAAAGTTAACAAACAAGTGGTAACACACAATGTAAAAATGTGCCAGCCAGGTTCATAACACCCTGTTGAGGGAAGGTTAACCCCTTCGGACCCATTTTGGATGGATGGACTTTGTAGCACACACACCACCTTTAAGAATGGAGGAATTCCTCCAAAACTCACAGCTGATTTCACATTTCAAATTTGCAAAATGTCAGTGAAAGAACAGCCTTTCTTCTTTCATCGGAAACCTCCAGAATGCCCAGGGATCACCAGGGTTTTGAGACTACGCGTGTGGGGAAAACTCTGACCCCTTGACTTTTAGCATTTTAGGTCATGGAAGCTCAGAAGCTTCCTGGTGAAAAATATTAAAGCCATAAAATTACAGGACATCAAATTTAACTGTTGGATGCACCTTGGAGTTCTCATTCAAGCTTCTACCCAGAGCAACACGAGGAAGAGCCACAAAAGAGTCTGGCAGCCAGTCGATAAGTGGCCTGAGAGCATCGGCAGGCGGATCGTGATGAATGACAGAGGAATTGTACAGAAAATGTGGTCATCAGATCACAGGGGTCAGGTGGTCACAGGGGGACGGGGCTGGCTTCAAGGTATGTGAAACTGTGCAGTAGCCCAGGGCTTCTTACCTGGAAGGACCCTACTCTTAGTTTAATGCTCTGCTATTGCTGTCTTGAAATTCTTAATAAATTTTGAATGAGGGGTCTCACATTTTCATTTTTTACTGAGCCCCACAAAGTCTGCTGCTAGTCCAGGCTGGGAGTTTGGGAGTTGGCTCTAGAATGAATGTTTCAGGTGGGTGAGTGGGACAGGCAGGACCTAGAAAGCCCCACATCACTTTGGGAAGCAGTGACTTGCTCAAGACCACCCAGTCAGAAAGTGGTAGCACAAGGATTTGAACCCAGGCTTGTTGGACTCCAAGGCCTGTGGTCTTAAACACTTCACTCTCCCATCTCCTGGGATGGAGCTCACTTCTGAGCTGCTCTCCTGGCTGTTCTACAGTTGCAGACTTCTCCTCCAGGCAGCCTTCCTGGATTGCTTGGGTCCAGGTATGCTCTCCATTCACTATTTCCTTCCTTCTTCCTTCCCATGGTCCTCGTGCCAGCCCCATCTCCTTTCCCCACCCCCTTGGCTAGAGTCAGGGCCCATCCTGACAGGGCTTTGCCCCCTGTAAAGATGTCTGGAGTTTAGTCCTCTTTTTGCATACTGAATACAGACTCATGGTCTAGCCTTTTCATTTTCCCATTCCTAGAGCTGGGCTTCTGCCCAGGTTCCCTGCCTAAAACTCCAACAACCTACAGGATAATGGGAGTCAGACAGGCCTGGTTCACATCCGGCCCCTCCACCCACTCTGGTGCAAGCAGCTGAACCTCTCCAAGCCTCAGTTTCTCTATCTGTTAAGTGGGGGAAGAGCCCCCCTTAACCAAGCGACCAGGTTAGCGCCACCAGTGACCAGGCTGTCACATACCCCCGATATGCAGCAGCGACAATGCTGTACACCTCTGTGCTGTTCTCCCCCGCCATGACCCTGCTAATGACAAGAAAACATCAGACAAACCCAGACTGGGGGACAGTCTACAAAATACCTGACCGGTACCCTTAAAAACTGTCAAGGTCGTGAAAAGCAAGGATAGTAGGATAAACTGTCACAGGCCAGAGGAAACGGAGGAGAAATGATGGCTAAATGCAACGTGGAGTCCCGGGTGGGATCCTGGAACAGAAAAAGGACGTTTGTGGGAACATGGTGAATCTGAATGAAGTCTGGAGTTTAGTTCATAGTAATGCACCGGAGCTAATTTCCTAATTTTGACAAATGTACCGTGGTTATATAAGACGTTAGCACCAGGAGAAGGTGGGTGAAGGGTATGCAGGAACTCCCTGTGCTATCTTTCCATTCTTCCTATAAATCTAAAATTATTCCAAAATACAACATTTATTTTAAAAAAAGCCCCTGCACGGCTACTATTGCTTTTGTATGCCTGGTGTCCCTCCCCCATTCCCTGCCGACAGGCCCTCCCCTGGCTAGAAAGCTGGGAGCATCTGACCCAGGCTAGGTCACCCTGGTTGCAGTGATTGGTCCAGAGGGTGAGCATGTGACCTATGCTGGGCCAATTAGATTTCTTCCCTAGAATTGTTCATCTGGGAAGTGGAAGCAAAGCTCTTCCCACTCTTGCCATGAATCTGTACAGCCGTAAGCCTGAGCCTGTGGGTACTCTTGGTTCCACTGTGGTGGGGACAGTGGGCCCGAGACAACTAAGGCCCAAAGAGAGAATGCTCATGGCATTCAATCTGGCCTCCTCCTCCTTCACAGTCTTCCTCAAGGCGCCCTGCCCTGTTCTACGAGTCAAAGCATCCTCTTTTGGGTTTAAGCCAGTTCAAACTGGGCTCGAGTTGGGTTTCTGTCACTTACAAGCAACGCGTCCCAACTGATAATGTCCTCTCAGGTTGTTGTGAGGATATGGCACCATGTGGATGTAACCTGGCCCATGGTAGCCCACCCCGTAAATGGTGAAGGGTATTGTTATCCTCCCCAAGGAGTCTGGAGCTGCCCTGAACTCCAGCCTGCTTGGCTGTGGCCCTGACACTGGCCTTATTCCCCTCCTGGCCCCACTCAGCCCCTGGTGTGGGGCGGTCCTGCTTCAGATGAGCCCACCTCGCTCACACCCTCCCTCTCCAGGCCCTGCTTTCGCCGCCTCCTCTTGGTGTGGGAGCTGAGCTCTTGGCTGCGATTGGGCTCTGCTCTGGGCGCTCAGTCTATGGCAGAAAATTCCCTCCTCAGAAGAGGGGGAAATCCCTAACCCCGGCCTGGCCAGACCCAGCAAAATCCAGGTGTAGCTGGGTGCCGGGATGCCAGGGCTGTCTAGCGCGTGCTCTGAGAATGGGTGTGATGGGCTGTGGGGGCTGGAGTTCCATGGCACCCCCCTCTGCCCTCCGCAGCGTGTGGGTGGGCAGGAACCAGGAAATGGGAGGAAATGGGGAGACTGACAGAAACCATAGAGCAACCAGAGGATTTGAGTGGGAAGGAGTGGAAGTTGCTCTTTTGTCTGGGGTCTGGGCCATGGCCAGGAAGGCAGCAATGCCACCAGGGCAATCCAGGGGTGGAGGGAGGACATGGGGTGGAGGGAGGACATGCAGCCACTTTGCCCAGGGGAGAGGTGAAGGGGCACCTGGATGTGGGCAGGGGAGGACCTTCCCTAGCCTGAGGAGGGACCTTCCTGGGTCCCAGTTCCCGCCTGTAAAATGGAGAGGTGGCACTCTCAAAGGCTCACTCCAGATCCCCGGGCCTCTCCCACTGCCCCTGCAGCCCGCTGCCCCCGTGCCTGCCCCACCCCACCTGCTGGGCAGGTAGCCGGCCATCCCTTCTTGTGTGAAGGTTTCCTTTAGCCCAGCGTCCCCGGCCCCCGGGCAGAGCCGCGATCTCCGGCCTGTCTTCTCACCCTCTTCCTCCCTCACACTGGTCACGCTTCCTTCCTTCCGTCATTCGTTCACTCAGGCACACGCTCGATCCTCTTACTGAACAAATAGTTTTGGTGTGCCGACGGCATGCCAGGCCCCAAGCAAGCACAGGTGAACAGGACGTACCTGCCCTTGCCTTTGTGGCATGAGGGAGGGAGGAGGGGCTGGGTTTAGGGGGCATTTGGGGGGCTGAGCTGACAGCAGTTGTTGACGGATTAGATTTGTGGGAGCCCAGGTGGCATTCAGATGACATCCAGGTGGCATCTGGGTTTTGGGCCTGAGTAACTTGGTGACAGCCACACGAACCCTCCCTTCCCCAGGGAGCCTTGGGAACACAGCTACTCACCCACCCACAGGGACCTTCAGACACCCAGATTCTAGACTGCGAGAACGTTTGGAAGGGCAAGGAGCTGGGGGTGACGTGCTACAGAGGAGCTGAGAGCGGGACTGCTAGCCCAAAGGACCCCAAGCATCCTGTGGCCATAGCACAGCTCCCGTGGCAGGAAAACCTGGATGAATCGTTGCTTCTTCCTCACTGTGTGATCCTGGTGGAATCGCTTAGGGACTCTGAGCCTCCTCATGCAAGGGAGCACTGACAATAAGTACCCTGTAGGGTTGTTGTCATTGCTTACCGAGACTTTAGTTCATGTGGAGCACTTGGCATCGAGCCAGAAAGAAATAGTGAACCATATGATTCTGGTACAGTGTGGCCAGGTTGCACAAAACTCCAGATGCCCATGTAAGGAGCCGGCGCTTTGCTCTGTGGAGTCAGAGCATGGAAGTTTTTGAGCAGAGAAAGAACATGAAGAAACCAGCCAGTCAGTGCCTTTCCAGTCCCTGCAGCATCCAGAGCCTCAGAGCTGGCAGCAGGTCAGTGGTGACAAGCCCGGCCACAAGGCTGGTGACCTCCAACTCCCAGGGACCTCCGGCTGCCCCACTTCCAGACCCAGGCAGTAGGATGGAGTCTGCCCCCCACTCCCAGCATCCCTAGGGCAGGGCTGGATAGATGGTTTAATAATGCAGCCTGCCCGGCTGACCTCTCGGCTGCTGAGCCAGCTGACACTCACCCCGCCCCCTGCCGTGGCTACAGGGCCCAGGCCTGAGGCTCCAGCAGGATCCCAGGCAGAATTCTGGAGCCCAGACCCAAATGGCAGACACACACAGCAGCCTCTGGCTAGTGGGGGCAGCACGAGGCAGGTAGATGCAGAGAGCCCTGAGCCTCCCCTCTCCCAGCTCTCCCTGGGGGGTGTCTCAAAGGAGACCCCTGGCCCAGAGGGCTGGGGGAGGTGGTCTGCCATGGGGCTGAAAATGCCCTGCAGACCCCACCCCTGTTGGAGTAAGCCTGGGGGGATGGGGACACCCTCAGTCTGACCCTTGCTCCATTGGTCAGGGCAGCTCACCAGAGTCCCCCAGTCACCTCCTTTGTGCCTGGCAAGGGGCTGGGCATCCAGGACACAGACCTGGATCAGACATGCTGTGTTGGCTTGGGAATTGCTCACATTCTAGTGGAGGCACTGGGTGTGTCAAGAGGGGTGTCCCCTGTTGTCCTCCTGTCCCCTCCCTGTCCTAGGGCATGCTCCAGGGGTGCTCTACTGAGACTGGCAAGCAAGTGGCCTGGCAAACCTCACCACCCAGTAATTGCAGCCCCAAGCCAGGCAAGCAGGGTGCCATCAGTACCCCTAAGGGGTTCCCTGGGGCCCCTCCCATTACTTGATCTCTGGACCAGAGGGCATCCACCTGGACACTTCAAAATGTGTCCCGGAGTGTGGCCCTGGCCTCTGGCCCTCATAGGCACTCTCTCACCGGGCTGCATCCCTGGCCCTTACCCCTTTTCCAGCCTTATCAGAAACATTATGCACATTCTTCATGCCCCATCAGCCTTGGTTCATGGACTATGAAGACTACAGACTCTCAGAATCATAGACACCTACAGAGTCAGGCTGTCCTGCTCTGGGACCCACACCCCTGGTTCTGCTTTTGCCTTTGCTAGTCTGGACGCAGAGCACAGAACTTCCTCAATTTCCCCAAGTATAACTGATTGATCACAAACCCACTGGCTTCCAAGATGGCTCCTGATGGTACCTTCCTCCCGGAATCCACATCCTGTGTGGTCCCCTCCTACAGTGAACAGGGCAGACCTGAGTAACCAATGGGAAATTGCAAATGCAACAGTGTGTGACTTCGGGGGATAGGTCATAGGAGACATCGTGGCTTCTTCCTTATTCTTGATCTGGAGTATGCAGCCGCCATGTTGTGAGGACACTCAAGCAGTCCCGTGGAGGGGTCCCTGTGACCAGAAGCTGAGGCCTCCCACCGACAGCCGGCTCCAGCCCACCTACCGTGTGAGCAAACCTCTCCAAAGCAGATCCATCAGCCCCAGTCCAGCCTTCAGGTGGGCGCAGCCCTAGCCAGACACCTCGCCTGCAATCTGATGAGACATCCCAAGCCTGAATCACTCCCTCCCAGTTTCCTGACCACAGAAAGTGTGAAATAATAAACATTTTTTGCTGATTTAAGCCACTGAGTTTTGAGGTAATTCATTATACATCAAAAGATGACTCATACGATAAACACGCAGACTTTCCTGAAGGCAGGAGGGGAGAGAAGGAGGCAGGGAGACTGGAGGGCGGGAGGGGGCTCGCGGTGCACACACCGCGGCAAAATCGCGTAAAAACCCTTTAGAAGTGTGTGTGTGTTCTTCACAAGCCCTTCACAACCAGGCCTCCTCGGGGGGCTCCCCTCCCCCACCTTCCTCCTCCCCTGCGGGATCGTCTCCCACCCTGTCTCCTCCAGCCCCGGCTTCAAATCCTCTCATCCTTATTAGGCCTGGTAATTATTTGTCTTCTAGCCCCTACCTGCGACCTTGCATACCCTGACCTGTCACCATGCCCAGAAAAACAAAACACCCCTAGATAAGAAGACCCACCTTCCTGGGAAGGCAGCTCAGCCTTCCATCTCTTTCTCTTCCATTTGGGGTGGGTGCTTCCACGAGGGGGCGAGGGCAGAGGTTTCCCTTCTGGGCTCCATGTGTCATCTCTGGTTCCTGTCTCCAGTGAGTCGTTGCCCTCGGTTCCAGCACTGGAGGCACAGGAGAAAATTTGATTTTAGGTCTGGATCCAAAACAGGAATGTGACACTCTACACACGCTCTGGTGTGCGTGTTTCTCTAAAAGAATCGCTTAACCTAATTTTCTCAGCATCAACTCGAAATGCTTAGACCAAGTGAAAAAAAATTCACCTAAGTACGAAGGTTATATCTTGTTATTCCCCTTAAACAATTCATGAAGCTTTTAGCTTCTCTGTGTTCCTCTCACTGTCCCTCCTCTGTTCTTTAAGCACTGCAGAAAGAGAGATCTTCTGGAAAAAAGGTCCTCGTGGTGATGTGGCCAGGACAGTGGGGTCATTTGGATGTGGGCCACATCTGGTCAAGTAGGGAATAAAGGGCACTTACTGGTGGGCTGCCAGGGGCAGCTCCTGTGCCCCAGTGGGGGATGCCCCTGCAGCGGATGGGGGTCTGGGATGCAGGACAGGGGTCCTGGGCAGGTGGAAATGCCCACGTGTGTCATCTACCACTGACATTTCTGGGATGGTTCTGCTCTGGCTGTTTTTCCTGTCCACACATCACTCCACTTACGATTTGATTCAGCCAGCTGGCAGCAGGGAGAGGCACCTTCATTCACATGCCACCAAGACCGTACATGGCAGCAGGGAGAGAAGAAATTGCGGGCTGGTGGGAAGGGGGATAGAGGCTGAGTGTCTGGAACAAAAACCCCCCAATGTCTGCTTTTGTGGCTTATTGAGAAAAACGTATGAAAAGGGCCCTGCACAGTGCCCACCCCTGAGCAAGCCCCAGTACACGGTGGCTGCTTGATAGAGGTGATCAAGTGAGGAGTAAGTGGGGGAGAGGACACGTGTAGAATGAATAACAACATGATGTGATGCGTGCGGTCATTAAGGCTGCCACAGAGTGTTCTGGGAGCCAGCGGAGGAGGAAGTAACTCGGCCAGCTCAGCATAGGGCTAGTCAGGGGAGGCTTCACTGAGGAGGTGGCCTTTGAGTAGTGCCTGAGGACAGACTGGAAGTAGATAGCTGGGGAAGGGATCCAAGAGGAGGAAAGGTTTCCCAGGCCAAGGGGACAGCAGGATGAAAAGCACAAAGGA
>RJWJ010036766.1:0-15892 GCA_004363605.1 Indri indri | reverse complement strand
TTTTTTTTTACCCTTCATTTTTGGGAAATCTCAGTATCTGAGCAAGAACTAAATCTCTTCTCTTGCCTTTCTGTTTTTTTTTTTTGTTGTTGTTGTTTGTTTTTTTGAGACAGAGTTTCACTTTGTTGCCTGGGCTAGAGTGATTGCCATGGCATCAGCCTCGCTCACAACAACCTCAAACTCCTGGGCTCAAGTGGTCCTCCTGCCTCAGACTCTCTTGAGTAGCTGGGACTACAGGCACTTGCCACCATGCCCGGCTAATTTTTTGTTTCTATTTTAGTTGATCGGCTAATTTTTTTCTATTTTTAGTAGAGATGGGTCTTGCGTTTGCTCAGGCTGGTCTTGAACTCCTGACCTCAAGCGATCCTCCCACTTCGGCCTCCCATAGTGCTAGGATTACAGGAATGAGCCACCACACCTGGCCCTCTTCTCTAGCCTTTCTGATGTTCTGTTGAACAGCTCTGTTGGCGTGGTGTGGAGTAGTATGGGATTTGAATATGATTGCTTTTTTGTTAGCTGATTTTGGTTCCTGCATCTGGGTAGGGTATAAATATTTAAGAATATGTTAGGCTGGGGTATATACTAACACGTGTTTAGGGGTAGAAGAGATGTGCTGCTTTTAGTAAGAGCAGCCTCTGGGCTCTAGACTGCTTTCTTCTTACAAGATCACCTTCCTCTTTCTGGCTGAACTAGAACATGAGAGCTTGAGGCTTTTTCCCCATCCTTCTTTATAAAAGGGGGATGAGTAGTGGGGCCTGACATAGGCTCTTTGACTCCTTATCCATTTAAATTTGCCTTGTCGACTTTCAAAGATCAGTGATTTTTATCTCTGGGTCTTTAGGAGGGTCTTTGGCACAAATAACTTCTTATCTACTTTCCACAAGATGTTACACCTCAGGTCCTGAATGTTGCCTTCTTTTTGTTTACTAAAGTACTATCTCAAACATTTTTATTTAAAAAAGAAAATTTTTTTTTCATTTTTTCTATTTTTCTTTTGTGTTTTTGTTATTGGCAGCATTAGGATAGTTTATCAAACAATTTTTTAAAAAATTGTGGAGCTCTTCATGAAGTGTGTCATCCTTACATAGGGACTGTGCTAATCTTCTCTATATCATTCCAATTTTAGTATGTGTGCTGCTGAAGCTAGCACTATAAACTCATTTTTAATATTTCCAATGGGTCGGAGCTAAAGTTGGGTTATTGACAAGATAAGTATCTTGTTGAATTTCCCCCTCATTTGGCTATGAAATGTCCTATTTTAACTTACTATACATTGGAGACATTAGACCTGCTCTTCACTCATCTCTTGATGGCTTTGTAGAGGCAGCGATAGCAGTTTTGATAACAAGTAAGTTACTGTGTTTGAGCTGTAGTTTATTCTTTTTATCTTCTTATATTTGCCACCAGAAGAGATGGTGGAAGCTAAGAGATTTGTTTTTAGTTTCGAATAGAAAGTCAGTCATGGGGTCCCAGTCTTTAGCCTTAGCTGTCTTTAATAAGGATCTGGTTGGAAAAACAGGGAAGGGTGAAGTGTGTGTTTATTTCTACTAAATAGGAAAGGGGGGCCAGATTTGTAAGGCTAGAATCAGAAATCTGATTTCTTTTTTTTTTTTTTGAGACAGAGTCTCGCTCTGTTACCCGGGCTAGAGTGCCACGGTGTTAGCCTAGCTCACAGCAACCTCAAACTCCTGGGCTCAAGCAATCCTCTTGCCTCAGCCTCCCAAGTAGCTGGGACTACAGGCATGCACCGCCATGCCCGGCTCATTTTTTATATGTATATTTTTAGTTTTCCAGCTAATTCCTTTCTATTTTTTTTTTTAGTGGAGACGGGGTCTCACTCTTGCTCAGGCTGGCTTTGAACTCCTGAGCTCAAACGATCCTCCCGCCTCAGGCTCCCATAGTACTAGGAATACAGGCATGAGCCACCGCGCCCGGCCAGAAATCCGATTTCTGATTTGTAGCTGAATGTGGTGCTGCTGTCATCTTATTAGTGTGAAATGTTGGATATAGCTTCATGAATTTCCATTGCTAATTTTCATGGTAGGAATATTTTTTTGTTTTGTGTTTTCATGATAGTGAACTTAAAATTCTCCTTTTAATTTAAAAATAAATCCAAACCTACTCTTAAAATATCCACAGGTACAGTGGGAATTATGTATTGGAGGCCAGCATTCTCCTTCACAAGCAAAGTTTCATTGGTGGTTTTTCTTTTCTTTCTTTTTTGTTTCAGGACTTGATTTCATTGGGGTGGAGGGGTCAAATTATCCCCGAAAATTTGAAACTGCTCCTGGTATGATACATCCAGGTGCCTAACTACCCCGGATAGTTTTGTAGCTTTTTATAAACTAAAATATCTGTGGATATGTCATTTTTCTTTCTGCTTTTTCTCTTTTTGCCTTTTTCTCTCATTTTCTATATCCACTTTTCTTTCTAAAAAGTTTGTTCATTTAATGAATGTTTGACATTTACATTGACTCTTTCTGCTTATGGAATGGAAACCCTAATTTGTTGTTCAGAGCATTTCCATCTTAATGTTCCTTAAAGCTCCCTCAACATAGCTCTCTTTCTCAGCCATTACTATCCAGCCTGTATGGGAACATACCAAGTAGCTGTCTACATTCTTCCTTTCCATCCCAGTTGACGTCACCAGAGTGCAAAAAAAAAATTCTTGAGAACCTAGATTAGATAATGTCTCACGTCACTTTTAACTCTAGGATTGCTTGTAAGTGCTAACTTATCCTAGGCTGCATTTAAGCAGGGCAAGATGGAAGTCGATGAGAAGAAAGTGTGGTATCAACAGAGAGGGAGAGAAGAATGTGGTTTGTAACTTGTTTATACTGAGATGAGACTTTGGAGAACATTGTCATTATTATGTGGTTTGGGATTTCCCTGGTACAGTTTTAACATTTTCTTGGAAAGTCATTACAATGAATACATTTTCCTATAGAAAATTATTAAATGTTTAGAAGAATTTCAGATGGGTTTGTTAAGTGTTTTAATATTTCTCTTCAGGGACAATGAAATCTGAGTGCTAGACTTTGATTCTTGTAAGCTTTTTCCATTTGGAGAGAAGCTTCAAAAGTTACTCAGTATACACTATTGGTCCAGAGAAGAAAATAAGGGGTGTTCTTGTCCTTTCCACAGATGAGTTCTTGTTTCTTACTATGTTCTTTGGTTGAAGGAAAGAGTCCTGGTTCTCAGAAATTCTCCCCAAAATTCCTTAAGAAAGGGCATTTTCTGTTTCTGAGAATATATGTATACATGTAGCAAATAAAGAGAATGTGGAGGGGGATTTGATGGCTTATGGACCTCTCCATAGAAACTTTATCCCAGCTTTGGTGTTACCAACTTGAGGAGGGTGTACACCCCCATTGTCTATGTCATGACCTTGGCAAGTCAGATTTCATGTTCTTTATGAGCGGGATTAGGACAGTAACTGTCATTCATACTTGATTTTTCAGTCTTATCCATAGTCGTTTGAAAAGAACAGGTCCATAGGGGCTTTCCTTATAGTTAATCTAAACCAGTAAGATCTATAAACTTGACTTCTGCTGAGTATGCATTTTCGATTCAGTTCTAATAGATAGTTCTCATTACTCTCAGTTTGGGTTTCAAACCCACCCACTGCTCTTTGACTATGGTGTGGCAGCCATTTGTGTTCCTCTATCACTTCTACTATCTCTCTTCAGACTGCCTGCAGTCTTTTTTGCCTTACAATCGATCAGTAGGTATAGTTTCTGTGTTCTGGTTTAAATTGGCTGCTGTCATTTCACAGAATTGATCACTAACTCAGAGAGCTGAGGGCCTTAAAGATATTGCCTAGAGCATTGGATTGGTGTCTGGTCCCTCCCTGCCCTGCCAATGTAATAAAAACTGAAAGTAGCTTTGAAATGATAATCTTATTAAAACCCTGGTACTCTGAGGTATTCCTTTGTAAAGAGTCTTTTCCCTACCTCCGAAGCCCAAGAATTCCTTCTGATTACTAAATTCTGGTCAAACTTTTGGCGGCCAAAAATGTTAGTACATTAATGTTTTCTGCACATGCTTTGTACTGGCACTTAAAATTACTTCCCTGTTTTTCCTTTATTTCCAGGTGCATGGAGGACTGCAACAGAGGAGTGGGGAACTGAAGATTGGAATGAAGATGTAGGTATTCCCAGATCATTCCTCACTAGTGCCTTCTATCCCTAAGTGGTGTTTAGGGATAGAAAATGGGTATGTTTCTACCCCTCAAAATTCACCCTTAAGATTCTGACCCAAAACTTTTACATCCAAAATAGTGTTCTGAGCCAGAACATTTCACATATGTTATATGAAGGAGACTGGGCATGAACAGGACTCTGTGGAACCACACTATGGAAAGGGCAAGTGCACTTGTGTAAGTCCAATATCTGATTGTCGGATTTATCCCAGGAAGAGATGGTGGTTGGGTAGGGCACCAGAAATGGAGTTAGGCAGGTAGTGCTTTAGTCACAGCTGCTGGTGGCACAGCTGCTGTTGACTCTGCTTGGAACCATTCCATTATATGGTTTGTGTTTAAGTGTTTGGTATAAGATACTGTAATTGATTGGCAATGGATATACAAAGTGAGCGTTATGGTACCAGATCCTCAAGGTTACAATCAGGTTTAGCTCTGGAAGCCTTGTGTTTACCTGAAGCCCATCTTTGTCATTGTAATTGAGATGAGTATGTGTAGAATTGGCTATCTGCCAGCTTTATTCAATTTGGAAACCTCATAGATGGGTGGCATATAAATGAGGTCTGTGAATTCACTTTAGTATTACCTGAGTGAAAGAATTTTGCTGATTCCTGATTACAGTCAAGTTTTTGCCATGAATTACAGTTTTCAGTGATCATGGATAAATTCTTATTTTAACATTGTAAAATCCACTTTCCTATACTTACATGTAGTCAGGCAAGACAGCTTTTGTGGTAAGAGGAAATGACATGTCAAAATTGTTTGGTTGCAGGCTGGGCGCAGTGGCTCACGCCTGTAATCCTAGCACTCTGAGAGGCCGAGGCGGGCAGATTGCTTGAGCTCGGGAGTTTGAGACCAGCCTGAGCAAGAGCGAGACCCTGTCTCTACTATAAATAGAAATTAGCCAAACAACTAAAAATAGAAAAAATTAGCCGGGCATGGTGGCGCGTGCCTGTAGTCCCAGCTACCTGGGAGGCTGAGGCAGGAGGATTGCTTGAGCCCAGGAGTTTGAGGTTGCTGTGAGCTAGCCTGACGCCACGGCACTCTAGCCCAGGCAAGAGAGTGAGACTCTGTCTCAAAAAAAAAAAAAACAAAAACAAAAAGAATTGTTTGGTTGCCAGTCCTGGGTTTTTAAAATTTCAGATGCACCAGCATCAGAGGGTGATTATTTTCTCTTATAACTGTGCTAGACTACCTTATGAATATGGGCAAATTCTGCTAGTTTCTGAGATTTGGCTTGTCAAAGCAGAGTTGCTTAAGCAACTTTCATAGAATGATATATTGGAGAGGGGTTGATTTCTTGTTTTTCAGAGAGGAGATTTTAAGAAGTAAAACAAAAACAAAACAAAGTCCAAATCAACTTTTGAGTTGTAGAAAAAGTTACTCCTTACAATTACTCACCTAAGTTTGTTACCTTAGTAGTGAAAGACTAGGTGTAATAAAGTCAGTATTAAGGCAAAAATTACATATAGTTAAAATTAACCCTGAAAAAACCATAGCTCAGCAGTACTTGGGCCCTTACTATTCAAAAGCCAAAAATTCACTTTTCTTTTTTCTTCATCTTGGCTGTAATCTTCCTTTTCGAGTTGGGGGAGAGTAGTGGAAGATAAATGTGGTATGGGTAGAGGTGGGAGTTGGGAACTGTAATGGGAAAATATAAAGGGATTTTCTTTCTCTCTTTTTATGTCTAGCATGTATATTAACCTTCCTGAAAGTTCAGTGTGCATATGATGATGTGACTCCACTATTATTTTATTGGGTTCCTTGGTTCTACCTTCTCTTTAGATACTACATTGAGCATATGTATCGAAGGGGCTTGAAGGTCAATCCATTCAGGATTCCTCAGGGTAGATAGTTTTCTCTTCATAGGGTTTTCCCTTTTACTTGATGTTGAATTCCCCTTACCTATGCCAAGTTTCCAACTGTAGCCTCCTGACACCAGGAGTGACTAATCCCTCTGTTTTCCAGCTTTCCGAGACCAAGATCTTCACTGCCTCTAACGTGTCTTCAGTGCCTCTGCCTGCGGAGAATGTGACAATCACTGCTGGTCAGAGGCAAGTGTGTGGTAAAATTCAGTACCTTTTTCCAAAGAGATCTGTAAGGAAGAGTGGCACTGGCTTTCATAAACTCCTGTGGTGTTGGTAATAATAACGAAGTCACAATTAGGTTCCTTTTTTATTGATTGAGAGATTTATAAGAGTTGGTACTAGTTAATCTACTGAATGGAAGAAAGTCCATGTGTTACAATTTTAAAGTTGATTCTCCCCCAAAATAGCACTTTAATTACATAAATCAGCCTGTCATATCACCAGCATTGACTATGTAACCTGTTTTGAAGTAAGTCAGGGAAAGAATAGCTGAAAATAGAAAATGTTTTCATTTATTTCTGAATTCTGCAGAACTGCTCTGTAGCTTCTTCTCTTGCTTTATAATAATGGTCTTTGTCTGCCAGTTCCACTGAGTATAGTAACCCTTTTTTCACCCTTGGATCAGCAGGATCCAGCTAATGAACTTTTTAGAACTTGAACCTCTAGGGGTCAATGATAGGAGATACTCTCTTCTTTATTTTTAATCCCCTGAAAGCCTTTTGGATTATTTCTAGACCTGGGCATGATAACTCTTGACTCAGAAGGCCCTAAAGAAGAAGTGTGATAGGAATAGAGTGTTAAGGATGTCATTATCAGAGGTAATGTGTGTTTTTTTCTGACACCAAAACGTGTTGCTCTGCAATTCTCTAATACCAACTGCATGTTCAGCAATTCAGTTCTGACACTACCCAGAGTTAGCACAGACCCCACAAGTTGAGGGCTCAGTTCCATAAGACTACCCCCACTTCAGAAGTCTGCCAACCAACTATAAATTTAGAGGTTCCCATGAGCCCCTTGTCACGTTTGATAATTTACTACAGTGACTCAGAACTCGGGGGTGTTACTTACTGTTACTGGTTTATTGTAAAGGTACAACTCAGGAACAGCCAAATGGAAGAAATGCATAGGGTAAGGTATGGATGGGTGGATGGGCAGGTGGGTGGGCACACAGATCTTCCATGTCCCCTCCAGGTATACCTGAAGCTCTCCAGATCTCATTGTTCAAGAATTTGAATTGAAGTCCCATTCACTAGGCTTGATTGATGAAATCATTGGCCATTGAACTTACTAACTACCTCACCTCCCCTGGTGTTGGGTGGGGTTGGGAGGGCCTGAAAGTTCCAGGGCTCTCTGTGGCCAGCCCCCATACTGACGCTATGTAGAGACCCCTCCCTACCCTGGGTCATCTCATTAGCATAAATTCTGGTGTGGTTGAAAGAAACTTGTTATGAATAACAAAAGACACTATCACTTAGGAAGTTCTAAGTGTTTTAGGAGCTCTGTGCTAGGAACAAGGTAAAGCCCAAATAAGTATTTTATTATCCTACAGGTAACTTGAAATTTTTTTCAAATTTGAGGGTAAAAAATCTTTAAAACCCTCCCTATTCTAAAGCCATTTTTAAAGATACCAGAGTCCTGGTATAATGGTTCTATATTATAAAAATTGGTAATGACAAGTATTTAGTGTTAAAATTATGGATAAGTGTTTGTAAATTGTGGCCCAATTATTGAACTTCCATATTAAAACTAGCATTTGATATTTCATTAAATTAATAACTTCGCTAAAATAAAAAATTTAAACAATCGTTGTTAGCAACATTATGGAATTCAGCTTGGATGCTGTGGTGGCCCTTATGTATTAGTTATTTTGGTAAATTAAGCATTTTGGGGCTGTTTGTTTCTGAGCCCACTTAGAAGTACCACCAGTAAGTGGCTTCATTTTGATCTAACTGTAATCTAAGTCAGGTGTTGGGGAATGCTGGAACATTCAGCGATTATTCATCAAGATCCCTTCCCTTTGCCACTAGAATTGATCTTGCTGTTCTGTTGGGGAAGACACCATCTTCAATGGAGAATGATTCATCTAATCTGGATCCATCTCAGGCTCCTTCTCTGGCCCAGCCTCTGGTGTTCAGTAACTCGAAGCAGAGTGCCATATCACAGCCTGCTTCAGGGAACACATTTTCTCATCATAGTATGGTAAGTAAGAAACATGGTTTATTCTAATCAATCAAACCTTCCTGCTATCACACATACACAGTCATTCCTTCCAAAGAGAGGTTTGTGGTAGGGTGAAGTATCCTCTTGGTCTTAAGCAGTCTTTGGTATAGAGATGGTGAGTTGGGTAGTAGGGGATAGCTCTAGGAGAGGACTTAGCTTTTGGACAGACTGGATCTTCTTATAAAAAATTGGATCTTCTTATAAAAAATGAGTTTACACCATTCATTGGATACTCTCTGTGCTGAACACTGCTGTTACTCCTAAAGAGAGAAAATCAGTGGCACCAACTTGTCAACAAATTTTAATCCTTTTGCAATACTAATCAACCTTTGGTGAGAGATTGTAGCAATTCCCCATTTCTTGATGGAGCAGAATTGCCTTATATATTTACTTAAACCAGACATTTGCAGAGTAGGCTTCTAAAAACCAATGGTCTTCCCAAATCTGCCGCTTATTAGCTATGTCTCCATTTCTCTGTAAATGGGGATAAGAGTGCTTGCTCTTCTATTTTGCAAGGATATACAAATGTGGTGTCAGTAATGGTATTATAAATAATCTATGACACATGGTTTGTTGACTCAGAACATTTAAAAAATCCAGGGTCATAAACTACATCAAAGAAATTATTTAAGCTAAACAAAGATGATGCAAGTATTAATTTTCTTATAGTCAGTAAGCCCTAAGAAGTACTGCTTTTTCTTTTTTTTCTCTTCTTCCTCTCTTCTGTGTGTTTATTTTTTGGTGGAGGGATACTAAAGTTTTAAGAGGTAAGCAGACCATGTGTGTGCATATAATTTTATTTTTGCAGTTGTGATTATTTTAACTAGAAAATTGCTGAGCTAGCCACTAATCCAGAACTCTTGTCATTTTTTAACTATTGTCTCAGAATGGTTTTGTGTTAATTTAGTAGTGGTTGACGTTCTGCCGCATAGGAAAGGTAACATGAGAGGTGGGGGAGAGAAGGGGAAATGAAATGTTAGGATTAAACAGAAAAAGAGGAAAGAAAATAGGACAAAGGTCATAAGGTATAGTGAAGATCAGGAAGTAATTACTAACCACTAAGATATAAGATTGGAAAATGTGGTTAAGTGCTCTCCTGTAATTGCTCTCAATGTCTGGAATTAGGATTTACAATCAAATCAAAATTTTGATATCCAAAATATGTTTTCTACATGATTCCACTTTATCTTAACATTCTATTTAATATGTGCCACCTGATGTGTTAAACTAAATAAAAATACTATTCTGTTTTTTTCATTACCTGTATTAATCAATGTTACTTAATGTTTCTTTTCCACTGAGAATGTTGGAGGATTAATTTCCCTTAAAATTTAATAGATCTAAAGAACATAGGAGTTCCTCTGTTTTTGTGTATAATACAATAAACATTAGGTAATTTTCTGTGTTTTTAATATCACACTTTGCACTTGCAGAATATTTGATAATCATTAGGTGTGTGAGATCATCTCTATGCCACAGACTTTGAGGTTTTTGTTTGCGTAATCTTGAGATATAGACTGTGGTGGAAAAAGTTTTATCTTAAGTTGGGTGGACTGGTTTTGTGTAAGAAAGCAGCACTGTTTCATGAGGAGGAGGAGGTTGTTAAACAACTACCTAAGAAAGATTAGATTTAATGTCCTTGGAGGTTTTTTAGACTAGTCAAGGCCACATAGTTTATCTTCTGGACTAGGCTGATAGTTTTATTTGGTAGTGGGTAATGGGGGGAATTCCCCAGAAGCATTAAGAGAAAATTTTGCTTGGTTATCATAAAGTGATTACCCCGTAGAACTTGTATATACACAGAGGAAACAGTCAAATCCTACTGACTTGTTATTTGACTATATAGTGCAGAAGTTGGGATGGCCTGTTTTTTTTTTTTGTTTTTGTTTTTGTTTTTTGAGGTAGAGTCTCACTCTGTTGCCCAGGCTAGAGTGCCGTGGCATCAGCCTAGCTCACAGCAACCTCAAACTCCTGGGCTCGAGCAATCCTACTGTCTCAGCCTCCCGAGTAGCTGGGATTACAGGCATGCTGGGATTACAGGCATGTGCCACCATGCCCGGCTAATTTTTTTCTCTCTATATTTTTAGCTGTCCAATTAATTTCCTTTCTATTTTTGGTAGAAACGGGGTCTCGCTCTTGCTCAGGCTGGTCTCGAACTCCTGAGCTCAGAACGATCCACCCGCCTCGGCCTCCCAGAGTGCTAGGATTACAGGCGTGAGCCACCGCGCCCGTCCTGGGATGGCCTGTTAACTTTTCTTTCTTGCTTCTGTGTTAGTTATTAGCAGCACTGAGATGAGGCTCCATTTAGTTTTTGTTTCTTTTGAAGTTTAAAAAATTTTCTTTTTATTTACCACTTCTACATGATGATGGATCTTTTCAGTTATTTAATGAAAGCGGCAAGGACCTTAATGTCTACAGTAAATTTTTATATTACCTTTATGTTAACTTAATAATCAGTTATTTGTTGATTTAAAAATGTAAAAGAAAGGGAAAACCCTCCAGTCAACAGAGCTTTATCCCTGAGGAGGAGGGAGGAAGAAATGATGGTATGAGTTTTAACGGCTCTCATTTTTTTTGAGTGTTTATTACTATGTGCTATGCATGTATTAAGTGCTTTAATATATTATTTAATTCTACAACTTTATGAGATACTACTTTTATTCCTGGTTTCAGGTGAGGAAACTGAGGCAAAGAGATTAGAAGTAATTTTTCTAAGATTACACAGCTGGGGTTTGAATCTAAGTCTGACTCTAGATCTTATACTCTAATGGACTGTGCTGTATACTTAATCTGGTAGCATTCTTTATTTGTCTGATCTGTGCTGGCTCTCAATCTGGATAAGTGTCTTTCTGACCAAGGTTACTGGCTATAGATTTCTCTCATCTCTTTGTTGATCTACAGGTGAGCATGTTAGGGAAAGGATTTGGTGATGTCAGTGAAGCTAAAGGCAGCAGTACCACTGGCTCCCAGTTCTTGGAGCAATTCAAGACTGCTCAAGCCCTGGCTCAGTTAGCAGCTCAGCATTCTCAATCCGGAAGCACCACCACCTCCTCTTGGGACATGGGCTCGACGACACAGTCCCCATCACTGGTGCAATATGGTGAGAAGATGGAAAATGGTTTGAATCCTTTAAGCATACTGTCAAGAGGCTGGTGGGGGAGGGGGTGGAGGATGTGTCTTAAAGTGAAAAGATGGGCAGCCAACTGGCTAATTTCCCACGTTGATTTCCCCTGATCAGATGGACTGAGTTCTGAAAGTTGAGCAATAAGAATTTGAGGCTGTATATTTCTCCCACCATATTTAGTCATATATTTAGTTGCAGTCTTCTGTTGACCTGGGGATTTCTTCACATTGTCCCTAGATTTATTTTCAGTGTTTGAAAATAACATATTGCCTTTGGGTTCATGGGCTAAGCCATCTTAAGACTTATGCAGTAGTAAGTTCTCACTTAAAATTGCAGTAGGTTCTTGGAAACTGACTATGCAGAATGACATATAACAAAACCAGTTTTTTCTCATTAATGTTATAACGAAATGATGTTGAAGGAAATGATGTTATCTGGGGAGTTGTACATCGTTTTGCTTAAAGTCACAGTTGTTCTTTTTTTTTTTTTTTTTTTTTGAGACAGTCTCACTCTTTTGCCTGGGGGCTAGAGTGAGTGCCGTGGCGTCAGCCTAGCTCACAGCAACCTCAAACTCCTGGGCTCAAGTGATCCTCCTGCCTCTGCCTCCCGAGTAGCTGGGACTACAGGCATGCGCCACCATGCCCGGCTAATTTTTTTCTGTGTATTTTTAGTTGTCCGATTAATTTCTTTCTGATTTTAGTAGAGACGGGGTCTCGCTCTTGCTCAGGCTGGTCTCGAACTCCTGAGCTCAAACAATCCACCCGCCTCGGCCTCCCAGAGTGCTAGGATTACAGGCGTGAGCCACCGCGCCCAACCTACACTGTTTTAAACATGGGCAATTTGTAGATTCCTGTCTTACATAGGCAGGATAATAGCATTGATTTATTTAGGCTCTCCCTAAGAACAGACGAGATCAAGTGATTGTCACCTGTGAAAATGAGATTAAGTCCTAAAAGAGGACCTGTTTATATGAGTTTCTGATTTTTGAGGGCCTTGTTCATGGTGCTAGCGTAGCACAATAGCATTTCCTTGAGATCATCAGCATCTTTGGCCTGACACATACTGGGTTTCCTCTTGCAGATTTGAAGAACCCAAGCGATTCAGCAGTACACAGCCCCTTTACAAAGCGCCAGGCTTTCACCCCGTCTTCAACCATGATGGAGGTGTTCCTTCAGGAGAAGCCACCTGCAGTGGCTACCTCCACAGCTGCACCTCCACCCCCCTCTTCCCCTCTGCCAAGCAAATCCACCTCGGCTCCACAGATGTCACCTGGATCTTCAGACAACCAATCCTCCAGCCCTCAGCCGGCTCAGCAGAAACTGAAACAGCAGAAGAAAAAAGCCTCCTTGACTTCTAAGGTACTTGAACTTTTAGATAGATATTATCTTAAGGCAAAGTGTATAGGGATTTGAGAATAGAGATTGTTAAGAGAAAGTCTGGAAATGTGAAGGGCAAGTTTTTTGTTAGTCTACAGTAAGATTGTATTAAAACAAAACCATTACTTTCTCTTCTCCTTTCTCTACAGATTCCTGCTCTGGCTGTGGAGATGCCTGGCTCAGCAGATATCTCAGGGCTAAACCTGCAGTTTGGGGCATTGCAGTTTGGGTCAGAGCCTGTCCTTTCTGATTATGAGTCCACCCCCACCACGAGCGCCTCTTCAAGCCAGGCTCCAAGTAGCCTATATACCAGCACGGCCAGGTAGAGGAAACATTAGCTATGAGATGTCTCTTATTAGTCTTTTACTCTTCGTCTAAGTCTCTTGGTGATTTCTAGAACTGTGGAGTGCCAATCCTCTGACTGGTGAGAGGAAAAGCAGTCAATCATAGCATTTTGTTCAGTATTTTGAGGTATTGTTACTAGGATCAACTGTGACTGTAAACAGAAGTATACCCCTTGGATACTTCTAGAATGTCCAAGTACAGTTCTAAGAGATGTGTACAACACTTGTAACAGAGTATCTTGGCATTTGCCACAGCTAAAAATGCTACTGGCACTTTGAACACTTTGATGTGGGACTCATGCCTGCAAAAGGTATGACTTTGAACTCCTAGGAAGGAGGTAGCATTAATATCTTTAATTAAAAGGAACCTTACCAGTAGAACCTTTTCTGCCTCCTCTGATAGTTATGAAGGAGGTCCATCTTTAGCAATGGAAAATCCTGGAGGAATTTCAGGAGAGTAGGCTGTTTATCCTCAATCCTTAAAATTTAAAAATACAAATGTGTGGCCCTAGTCTAGATCTGTGGAGTCATAACTGCCACTGATGCATCTAAATATTCTAAAAAGTTCCTCTCAGGAAACTGTTCTACCAGTAATTTTTTAAATGTAATAAGGTTCTCCAAGGACCCTGGAGCTCAGAATTCCTTAAAATGAGTGTGAACAAAACATGGCTTTTCCTGTGCTTGGGGTTCAGGTTAAACTAATGTATAGAAAGGACCAAGAATAGTGTATCCTTTCTACCGACCATTAGTCTCTTTTTCTTACAATAGCAGAGTGTAGGGGAACAAGAGGCTTTTCTTTTCCTTTAAGAATTGAAGATATTTTAAACTCTGTTCTTAATTCAGATCTCTGGAATTACAGAATGTGGAAATTCCTAGTGTTCTCAAGAGAAAATTGTGGCAGTTTCTTTTATTTGTTGCTGGAAATTTTCTTTTTGATTAAAATCAGGTTATTCCAGTAGTAGATCTCCAACACTTCCTTAGTATCAGTAATCTGCTCTGTTTTGTTTCTCTGAGATTTCCTTCTCTTCATTCCCCACAGTGAATCTTCATCTACAATTTCATCGAACCAGAGTCAGGAGTCTGGTTATCAGAGTGGCCCAATTCAGTCGACAACCTATACCTCCCAAAACAACGCTCAGGGCCCTCTTTATGAACAGAGATCCACACAGACACGGCGGTACCCCAGCTCCATCTCTTCATCACCCCAAAAGGACCTGACTCAGGCAAAGGTAGTGGCTTCAAGTACCCCCTGAGGGGTATTGGTTAGGAGAATAGTGGGCAAAAGTCCCTGAAATATTTGTGTTTTACTTTTTGGCAAATGGATGTACTAATTGAGAAACATTGGATGTACTAATTGAGAAGCTGAAAACACATTTCTATGGTTAGGAAATAAAAGTTCTTTTCAGCAAGCCTGGAGACTCATGAGCCAGAAAACCATTCTCTTTTCACTAAGGATTCATTGTCTCTATAGAATCAGTCTCAAGTACCTGTCCTGTCTTCTGGGAAGATGTGAGTGCTAGATTTCTGGGTGCATGTCAGTAGACCTCACCTTGCTATGTCCTGGCGTGGTGAGGGGGATAGCATATGCCAGAGGTGATGTGGAGTGATCGTCAGATACAGCCAGCGGAATAGATGGTTGACTGAACTGTGGTACTCCCACGTTCTCCCCTAAGGATCACTGGATTTGGGCTTTAGGCTTTCCTATATCTATTTTGGGTTTGTGGTATCCTCTACAGTTCGGGGGCGTCGCCTTCTGTTGTTTTCGGTCACACAGGGTTGGTATATCTAGCTTTTGTTGTTGTTTAATTTCTGTTGCTATTTTGGTTCTTTGGATAGTCTGCATTGAGTTAATCCTTTGGTTAACTTGCAGAGTTTCTCTTAATGGTTTGTTGACCAAAATTAAGCTGAGTCAGTGCTTAACTTGCCCCATTCATACAAGTTTGTCTGTTTCTTGCTCCTCTGTTTGTTATACCAGAATGGCTTCAGTTCTGTGCAGGCCACGCAGTTACAGACTACGCAATCTGTTGAAGGTGAGTGTTCTCCAGGCTTTTTCCTCTCAGTTGTAGTGTGTTCCCTCCCCTCTCAATAGTTTTGCATTTCTTAGATTGTAGTGAAAAGAGCCCTGGCTCAATGATCAAAATATTTGGTTATAGTCTGTGTGGTTATACTTTGCTGCTTAATCTCAAACCATCCTAAGTTTGAGATTTTCTATTTTAAAATAGTGATAATTCCATTGGTTCCCTTCATCGAACAAATGAGATCAGTGCTGTGAAATGCTTGGAATTAAAAAAAAAAAAGAAGAGATTCTACCTAACACAAATGGTGCATTGCTAAATAACTCAAACTCTTGTTTTGGGGGCATCCTAGGATTGTAGTCACCTCTTTACTTAGAGACACTCTTTTTCATCTGATGAGGTGAATTCATTACTTTATTTCTAGGTGCTACAGGCTCTGCAGTGAAATCTGACTCACCTTCCACTTCTAGCATCCCCCCTCTCAATGAAACGGTGTCTGCAACTTCCTTACTGACGACAACCAATCAGCACTCATCCTCCTTGGGTGGCTTGAGCCACAATGAGGAGATTCCAAATACTACCACCACACAACACAGCAGGTGATTTGGGGTGAGGATGGAGGTTGGGGTTGGCGAATAGCAGTAGCAGAGCTGTATGGTTCTATCTTATTCCCTCTACCTGGCAGAGACCACATTAGCCCTGCTTTTGTGGGTGACCTAAGAGCTGGGAGAAGTGAAGACTTTTTTT
>RJWJ010036765.1:0-15889 GCA_004363605.1 Indri indri | reverse complement strand
TTTACATAATTGCCTTCCCTAACATTCGTAGAAAACTATAAATAGTCTTCTTAATATGCACAGAAGTACTTATATTCCAGATGTTCCCATGGTGAAGGAACTCGAGCTATAATTTCCACCTATTTCAGAAGCACTGAGACACCGAAACTTGACAAGCGCATTCTTCTCTGTCCCCTCCTACAGAATCTCGCCTCCAAGCCGGTGCTCGAGACAAGCCCATCTCCCTTTGCTGCGGGCTAAGCGCACTTGCGCCTTTCTGCTCCCTGGGAAATAAAACCCAAGGAAAGCCCTCTTCAGAAAAACGCTCTCACCCTTGCTCCAGGAAAGATGTGCTTCCTTTTGTCTGTTTTTAAAGGCTATTGGAGGTGGGTTGAGTGAAGGCT
The DNA here is from genome assembly GCA_004363605.1 of Indri indri. Lineage (NCBI taxonomy): Eukaryota > Metazoa > Chordata > Mammalia > Primates > Indriidae > Indri > Indri indri. Next base: position 15,506 of record RJWJ010036765.1, on the reverse strand, counting down.
TCCTGGTATTATTCTACTGGGGTTTCCTCTTCTTGGTTACTGTGCTTTCATGCCTTGTTATAAAACCACCGATGTGTAAACCTAGCAAAAAGTCTTTTTCCGCAATTTGGATTAGAACCTTGACCGATAATTATCTTGAATTTTTTTTTAGGCTGAACTAAAATTTGCAGTACTATTTTAGTACTCAATGTCTACTAGAATCAGAACCACGTTTTCAATCATTTCGGCCCTAACTTGCAACCCTCGATGCATTCTAAGTCTCATCTTCAAAGGTACCATGGACCTGATTCTTCCCAATTCTGGGCGTGTGATTGGGTGGAGCACAGGCGTGGGGTCGAGGTGGAAGAAAGGGTGTGGAAGCCTCCGGGGCCTCATTCATAAACCCCGTAGCATGGACAGAAGGGTTGCTTTGCTAACCTTCTGGGTGGTGTTGGGAATTCTGTCAGGCACATCAGTATCAGGCAAGATTCACAAGGAAGTTGGGGAATGTGGGAGCGTATTTCTGTTAACCCAATTCTTTGTACCTTTCCCTGGAAGTCACTGGGCTTCCATAGTGGTAGGCATCCAAAAGTGCCCAGGCTGAAACAGCAGACAGAGCAAGGAGCACAAGAAAGGAAAAGATCCACACGGAGGCACATTACTATAAACAGCAAAGATAAAGGAATGTTCCCAAAAGCTTTCTGAGGAGAACAGAAAGCAGAGCTTGGCATCAGGCTTCTCAACACAGGCTGTAGAAGACAGGGGAGCAACGCCTTCCAGATCCTCAGAAAAATGAACTGAATCTAGAATTTGGCTCTCTGCTAAACTCTCTCGAATGCAGGCGAAAGGGTTTCAGACATGCTGGGGCTCAGAATCTCTGCCTTCCCTTCACTGTGTCACGCGAAGTGAATGGAGTTTCGTGCTCAAGGAAGATCAACAAGTCAACCAAGACGAATGAATCGCTGGGACCAGGAAAGAGTGTATGTGCGCCAGGAGCAAGGTGAAGAGAAGGTTCCAAGAGACAGAGGAGCAGCAGCCCAACCTGGAGCAGGAGCACACGGTTAGGAAAAAAGGGAGGCTCCCTGGATATCTGAGGCACCAGCAGGGTGAGATAAGAGACAGACAGATGGCAGAGATGATGGAGTGTCTGAAATGAAATAAGTCATACTCACATAGTCATAAGAATATGATTTAATTTAAAATGGCGATCCATCATAACGGACAATAGATACCATCTAAGACACACAGACGAAGCACCAGCCGTCTAAGCATCTCCTACAGTGATGTGCAGGTAGCAGGTAACCGCCAGAGCCACAGCTGTCAGGGTTCAAAGCAGTTGCCTCGAGGTACGGGAACTAGTGTGTGGGGAGGTTCAGGGAGGGGAAAGGATGGCTAAGATTTATTTCCAGCCTTTGGGCACAATTTGATTTTTAACTCTATGTATGTATGACTTTGATAAAAAATTTCAAACTAAAGGAAAATAACCATAGTGTGGTATGTGCCACAGAAATGGGAGTGGAGAGAAAGAAGTTATGAGTCCTGTGTGGTGTATTGAAGGGAAACCTTCCTAGAAGAGAATGATGATAACACGTCATAGCAGTGGTACAGAAACCAACTGAGACCGTGCTTTGTAAACTGTAGAACTCTGTGAACATTTTAATGACTTTATCCTTGGGATTATAGGTAGACTTTGCTTATTGCTTTTAGCAGAATGGGAGTTTAGGAGCTTGGAGTTCATGTAGTCCATCCTCTCATTTGATAGAAGAGGAAACTCGGCCCAAAGTGGGGTAGTGGGTTACCCAAGATTATGCAACCGGGCCGTGAGATCCACACTAGTGCGTTTGGTGTGCCTTCCTGTAAGACAGCTTGACCGGTCTGTTCCCTTTGGGTTCAGAGATTTCAATTCAAAATTTTTTGGAAGTTCTGTAATTTAAAAGCGAAATTTGTATAATTTAAAAGTGAAAGAAGAACCAGTCGAGCATGAAAGAATTCAAGGTTTTGCATCTCAGAAAGTCCTAAGGTTCAAATGAGCAAATTACCACAAGTTAGCTCTCCAGTCCGACAGAATCTTCTATCTTATTTTCAGTGATGTGTTGATCCCTTATTTCTCAAGTGCAGAGCAGACACCAAAAACATGACAGCTTTGCGAATGAATAGCAGTACCACAGGCCGCTGCTCTGGTCTTAGGACACTACATACAGATGCGTGTAGATGGTTCTATGCTGCATTCTAGAAGGACCCAGGAAAGTTATAGAAAATGAATTACATCTAATAAAGGCTTTGGAAATCCCATTCAACGGACTTTATTCCCAAAGCTGTGTGTGAATTTATGTTAGAGAAGGTAAGCACAGAAAAGCAGCTGTTATTTATTGCGTTTTCCTTTTGTGGCAGGCATTCGGAGAAAAACCTTATTTGTATTAGGCCATTAGTCAATGGCAAAAACTTTCTCCACAGAAGACCTGGACACGGAAGCTGCTGTTGTAAAGACAGCGCGGGAACAACATACAAAATACCCAAAGGTTTAGGCTCCCGCCAGGGGTTAGTACCAGTGGCTCCAGCCTCTACTCCTCTGGATACGCTGCACAGAAACACACACTCCAGGGAACTCGCTGAGCTTTGGAGGCTTCAGGATGAGTTTGCCAGAGCTCCACCCTGCCCCCGTGTCCATGATCTACTTCATATGGTGGATGAATTATAATATAATTTTACATATTACATATCAGACATGTGATACAGCTTATGTATATATATATTTTGTTTTAGTATAATATATTGTGTATTTAATATAATTTAAATCTATCTATATATTAAAATATGTATTTCATATATGCTATAAAATAGATAATATATTTATATATAACATATATTACATGCTATATTGCAATATTATATAAAAATAAATGAGGAGCTTAGTGATATATAATATAATAACATTATATTATATATTATTATATAATATAAAGATAAAGGAATATAAGATAAAGGAAATATATAATATTTCCCTATTGCTCCCCTATCTTCCACAGCCTGTGTTGAGAAGCCTGATGCCAAGCTCTGCTTTCTGTTCTCCTCAGAAAGCTTTTGGGAACATTCCTTTATCTTATATTTCCTTTATCTTATATTATATATTCCTTTATATTCCTCCTAAGATCTTATATTATATATTATTATATTACAATTATATAGTACATTATGTAACATATATATACACACATAGAAGGAGCTTAGGAACCACAGCAATCTGATTGTAGAAGGTCCAGTTGGGATCTATAGAGACCCTAAGCCCAGATTAAACTATTCTTGAAATATTTGGAAACAAAATCAATCATCAGAGGTCCATCCTGAGTGACTTAATAACTTGGATCCTTTATCCAAATCCCTTTAACAAACAAATTACCAAGTACTTAGCACAAGTGCCAGGCCCCTTGCCAGGCACCGTGAGCAAGTCAGAGATACTTTTTTGCTCTGAGTTGCTTAGAGTGGATGAGACAGAAAATTCCATTTCATGAACTCTCTTTCTGTTATGTCTTCTTGGACCCACCTAAACTGGGAATATCTGTACCCGTTCAGGTTGTAGGTCACAGCTGAGACCGTGGGGTGTGGGTCTCACACTGGGATCTACAGAACTCTGAGGATCTGAGGATGTGACAGGGCCACCAAGTTCTCTACAATATGTATTTGTAAAATTTCATATTAACATTTTCATGTTGATGCTAGTTTTTAAAAACGTTAATAGAAGCGATTCAGGGTCATTTGATGACCACTGTAAAACTGAATCCCACAGTCATCGAAGAGCATACAATTGTCCTGGGCTACTGCAAGAACAGTGGGGAGGGATAAAGGAGGGTTCTCAGCAGGTGACAGCTGTGACACCACCTTGTGCGACTGAACACAAAGATCTCCCAGCAGTCAAACAGAGAAGAGGTGAGGAAATCACTGAGCCATTACATGCCCCCCAAGAATATGAGTTTGTCGAAATTAAACAAAACAACAAAACAAAACCAGGTGCCACAGCAATCAGTGTTACGTTAATATTTCCATGAAGAACAACAGTTTAGCTTCAGCAAACAATATCAATGGTCCTGGCAGATAAAATTTTAATTTTCTGGGTTTTGTGATTTGCTTTTGATTTGTAAATTTGTTTTTATAAATCAACGTATAAGAGCTATGAGTATAAAGGGTTGAATGTGGAGGTTTGCATTTGTAAGCAACATTCCTATAGAAATAATTTAAGCCAATCGTGGAGATCCACAAGATATTTTCAAAGGCTCTGTGTGTTGCTCAAGCTTAAAAACAGTCAGGTAGCAGGAAAGGGAATATTTAGCCACACTAGGCCATGGAGACAGGTGGCTTGTTCATAGAAGCACAGGACAAAGAAAGGAAAAAACTGTCCCGTCTTCTATCAAGAAACCCAGGAGTCCTGAAGCAATGAACTTTTCTCCTGTAGCTTATGTAATAGTTAAAACAAAACTAGAACTCACCTGCATGCATTTTTTTAGTTAACATTAAAATTTTTCATAAGTTAAAATTTTTCATAATTTAAAATAAGTTAAAGTTTATATGTCATAAATATGTACTTTCCAATGTGTTATAAACATTGGCATTTAAAAAACAAACTGTTACACAGAACTATTTAAAATATAAAGTAATGAAGTCTAAACACTGTAAGAGTTGATAATCCCTGTTGTTCATTTATAAAGGATGGGAACCACTCTTATTTAACTCTCAGAACTTCTGTATCCTTCCTTTTTTCTTACAGAACCCACATTTCTGTTCTACTCCCGCAGAATTTTATCCCATTGTAATATCTGTGTGCTTCAAGGTAGTAATCGATCACCTACCCTGCTTCTCTGCCACAGAAATATGCATATAAATTGGAATTTTAAACTGTTTAAATTTCTAGTAGCCATAGGGTGCGGAGCATTAATTTTTATCTGGATTGATTTATTGCTATAATTATTATTAGTTCACAATCGATCAAAACTACATATATATTTCAAATGTTGATATATAATTACTACATATGAAAGTAACATGCTGTTGGAAATGCCTCTCTTAAAGAGATGGATTCATCTATCAGTGAATTATTACTTATTGCTACAGTAAGATAGGGTTCAGCTTTAATTCTATTCCTAGTTTTCATTTTTGTATATGTAAGCTCTAAAAACCTTTATTTCCATAAATAAACGGCAGGCGTTTTGTTACAGCAAATGACACAATTCTTTGAACTCCTTCCAAAGGATATTCCAAAATCACCTAATAATCCATCATCAAAATTATTTTCAGTAATCTATCAGCTGACAACTCAATTAGCTTCTCCTTCCATTCTAGTAAAAGCCAACTCCCTTCCCCCCACAAAAGGAAACCATCTGATTTACAAAAGATTCAAAAGATTGGTTATTTAATCACTGGAGTTATTTAGTGTCTCAATTTGGGGAAAATATCACCAAAAAGGCTCTACTAAGACTTAGTAAATAATGATTAATTATACCTATTTATTCTTTCACTTAGGCATTTAAAAAATTTCACCCAATATTACCAGAAAGAGTTGGGAAAATCTAAACACTGTTCATTCCAGTATGACTTTGTCAATAGACTAGTTTTGATAAAACGCTTTTGCTTATCAAGGGCTTTATATCTACTTTATTGAAGACATTGGAGCTACTAATCTAGCTCATTTAATTTATGGAAAATGTTTTGGGCGTTGGTTACTTGTGACCTGGCCTTAGGCTAGGAGACCCTTCCACGTGCAGACGTGTGGGTATTCCCTCCCTTGTTTCAGCCCAGGTACCTCACCCCCACCTCCACTGTGTCAATGGCTTGAAGCTAAACTCCTCCCAGTTTCTTCAAAAATAAATGCCAAGAGAGACAGGAACACTCTTACACTGCTGGTGGGACTGCAAATTAGTGCCACCTCTGTGGAAAAGTATTTGGAGATACCTCAGAGAGCTAAAAATAGAAATACCATTCGATCCAGCAATAGCACTATTAGGCATCTATCCAAAAGAGCACAAAACATTCTATGATAAAGACATTTGCACCCGAATGTTTATGGCAGCACAATTCACTATTGCAAGGATGTGGAAACAACCCAAGTGCCCGTCAATCCATGAGTGGATTATTAAAATTTGGTATATGTATACAATGGAATATTACTCAATCATAAGAAACGACAGTGATCTAGAACCCCTTATACTTTCCTGGATTAAACTTAAGCGCATTATCCAAAGTGAGGCACCACAAGAGTGGAAGAATGGGCTCCACTTGTACTCGCCATCAAATTGGCACTAACTGATCAACACTAGGGTGATCACATGGCAGAAATACTCTCTAGGGATTAGGGGGATTGGGGCGGGGGGTAAATCCACAACTGAAGGACACAGAGAGCATTGTAGGAGGGAAGGGCATGCCTTTAACCCACGCTTGGGTGAGGCAAAGACATAAAGTGTAACCATAATGTTTGTACCCTCATAATACCCTGAAATAAAAATAAATAAATAAAAATAAATGCCGAGCCTCCTGCTGGCAGCTAGCACCCCACCCAAGACAGCAGAAGAGGGTTAAAGGCTCTTTGACCTTCAACCCAGACCCTTGCCCTCCACTGGATATCTCAGCCCTTCTCTCTGCCATTCCCGGTACCCCCACATCCTGACCTCCTGGGGGTGCATCAGGGCCTTCGCCTTAGAGATACCATTCTCCACAGCCACTGTGGATTGTGGCTTTCTCAGTCCTGCTAAGTCAGATAACAGCTGTCCATCCAGGTTTCATCCTGCCGTTTTCATTGAACTGTCTTCCCTTCCTCCATAGGCTTTGTTCTTAGGGCTTTATTCCTTTCTACTTTGTTACTGTCATCTTATCAGAAGTGTCAGAAGGGAGAGGTGAAAAATATATGTGTTTCATATACTCTTTGGTTGTGATCTGCTCACACAACCCCCTGATACTAGATACTAGATTAGATTTTCTTGGAAAAGCTTATTGAGAAGGGCTAGATTTTTGAAAACACAGGCAGAGGAAATGATTTGTCAATTTGTCTGTGTCCGTGGAAAGTGGTTTCCCTCCTACCCAGGGTCCACCCAGTGCTTGGTCACCAACATTTCGGCTGCAATTCCATGACCGCAAAGGAGGGTACCCGAAGACTGTGCTCTCAGCAGCTTCGTGGTCCAGGCGCTGGGTCTCTGACTCGGATTACGCCGTACTTGGTGCATACACTCACTTGTAACTTGCTTGCCTTGGATGCTTGCTCTTTGGAGTTTGCAAATGGCATACTTGGTTCTAGTTGAGTGTGGTGTTGAGGTGCAGCTAATTAGAACCCATCTGAAGATGGCAGAATAACCGGGTACTTCCTCGGGTGGGCCTCCTGCGTTTTTCCAATGACAGCCCTGACCTCTACCAAATACCTGCTTTTGCTCATCCAGCCCCAGCCTTAGGCTAGAGGAAGGACACTGTGAAAAGCACAAGCAGCAATAAGAAAAGGACACCCAGGTGGCTGCCATGCCGGTAACTATGTCACCTTTTATTTAAAAACTCTCCTTACACATTTTCTGGGGTAGCCAGACCTACGTGCCGTATTTTTCCGCTTGGGTCCAGGTATTTGGGGATAGATGGCTAATATTTGCCAGGCTGTACATAGATGTGCAGAAATGCTTTTTCCCCTCCAGCTTTGGGCCTAAAAATATTAAAGATGACAGCCCTTATTACAGTTAGAAATTGTGAGTAGAAGAAAATTTTCATTTTGTGCACTCAAGCAAAATGGCTTAATCAATTTCTCCTTGACTTACACAAAGGGAGTTTGAAGTTAAAGTTCATGCTTTCGAAGGCTTTATTGTGGAGACTTTTTTTCTCCCACACTGCACATCAAACTGACTTTTTATTCAACTGCTAATGATGTTGGGATAATTAAGGTAAGCCTCTGAAACACTGTGTGGAGACAAGCAGAAATTCCACTTATATAGTTAAAAAGAGAAAATTGTCAGAGTGTTTATTGTCAATGAATGCATTATGCAATTGTATCTCATTATATGTCAATTATTGGCAGGTATTGTGTCTATATAACAGTTTTCAATTCACCCGTTTCCCATAATACAGAGTAAATTGGCTCATCTAAACAGAACAAAACAAAAAAGCAAAAGAAAGAAAAAAGGGCCTTAATTGTAGGTGTCCTTTTTTAGGAAGGACGTCCTTTTAGTTGCAGCTTGTAGTAACGTTCGAGTGTGCTGAGCTTGTTTTATGCTATTCTTTGTTCGGTTTCTTAAAGGTGATTTAAGGTTTTGACTGTGATGACTCTTAGCTTTACTATATCTAGGTGGCGTGGGAAGCAATTTGGGAACTTGGGAGTGAGTGTTGAAAAAAGGCAGCATGGAACGCAAGATAGAATCTGCCTAAGAAGACAGAAACACAGATGTATAGGATAATGACTCCTGAAGATGTGGGCCAGCGACCCCTACATCACTGAGGGTCTTGCTGGAAATGCAAATTCTTACGTCCCACTCCAGACCTATGGAGTCAGAATCTGCATTTCATGAAACCCCTGTTAAATTGTGGGAAACACTGCTTTAAGAGACTTTTGAGACCAGAGCTAATTCAAACATTTTATAAGGGAGAGAATGAATTTATCCCAGGTCGCTAACTGGCAGTACGGCCTGTCTCTGTTGTTTATAATGCCCTCTGACTGGGCAATCTCTGCAGCACCTCTAGTCGTAATTCCCTTTTAAATTCCTGTTCCTTGTTTATCTTTGTCCTCTTTTTTCTTGGTTAATATTGCTAGGTGTTTATTTTGGGTTTTTGTCCTTCAAAAACCAACTTTTGGCTTTGTTGATCCTCTCTAGTATACATTTTCTATTTTATTAATGTCCACTGTTACCTTTATTATCTTCTTTCTTCGGGCTTATTTTGCTATTTTTTCCTAATTCTTCAGTTGGTTCTTAGGCTTATTAAGTTTCAGATTTTCTTCTTCCCTAACATAAACATCTAAGGCTATAAATTGTTCTCCAAGTATCATGCTACCTGCACCTGACACATTTTGATACATAGTTTTCAGTTACTGTTTAGTGACAAATATTTTCTAACTTCCACTGTGATTTTGTGTTTAACATAGTAATAGATTTGAAGTGTTATATGTAAGTTGACAAATGGATGATGTTTTTTAGTTATCTTTATTTCTAATTTAATTAAATTATGATTAAAGTTTATGTCTATTTGATGTTAATTCTTTGAAAATTTACCTAAATAGATTTGTTAAAATTTTTCACAAAGATGGTGAATTTGGTAGTTTCCCTTATAAAGCTGTCCATTTTTGTTTTATGTGGTTTGAGATTCTGTTATTAGTTACATTCATACATTCAATAACCATTGTGTATCTATGGAAAACTGAACCCTTTACCATTCACTATGTCATAACCTTTAGTTCCAGTAATGCCTTTTGCCTTAAAGTTTATATAGCCTGATGTTAATATTAATATTATTCCTTAATTTCTCTTTTGGTTAGTATTTCTTTAGCATATCCTTTTTTTCCCCCATCCTTTGACTTTTAATCTTCCTATACTCTTATGCTTAAGAAGTATCTCTCTTAAACCCCAAATACCTGGAATTTTCTTCTTTTTTTTAAATCCAGTCTGGCAATCTTTGTCCTTTCAACAGAAGTTTAGCCCTTTTATATTTGTAGTGATTACTGATATACTCGGATTTTATTTACCATCTTATTATGTGTTCTTTCTATTTGTTCTATTTTGTTGTCTTTGTTCTTCCTCCCTTTAACATGTTTTCTTCTTTTTGTCATTTCATCCCTCCCCCCTCCACTTATTTGGAAATTATGTGCAATATGTCCCTTTGTTTAGTGGTTGCTCTAGCATTAACATGCATGCTAACAAAATTTAAAGTTAATGACTTTAGCGCCCTTTGAGGACTTTATAAAGCTTTAACTCCAGACATGCTCCTCCCAATTTGTATGTTATTATTGCCCATTGTTTAATCCTGGCCTTTGCCAACAAATTAGATATTACTGTTATTATCAATCAAATAAAATCACTTCCCTTTGGCCTGGAATACATCCCTTAGAATTTCCTTTAATCAGAGATGTGTTGTGTTTTTTTTTTTTAATGATAAACTCTCTGTTTCTATTGATATTAAAATTTCTTTATTTTGGTTTCATTCTTAAGATACTTTTCCGGGTGTAGCTTTCTGGGTCGACAATTATTTCACACATTGAGGATTTATTCCACTGTCTTCTGGCTTCCAATATTGTGACTGAGAAATCAGTAGTCTAACAATCGCTTTTTATGGGTGAGATCTTTCTTTTGTCTTTGGCTGCTGTTAAGATTTTCCCCTTTCCTTTTCTCCTCTTTAACTCTACTGTGATGGATCTAGGATGTTTACACTTCCAAAATTCTGGAAAATTTGCAGCAATTATTTTTTGAGTACTACCTATTCTTCATTCTTGTTATTTTCTGGACTCTGATTAGACGCATGTTAAACGGTCTCAGTTTGTAAGCCACATTTCCTAACCTTTGTTTCATCTTTTCTATATCTTTTCTGTTGTCGTTGTAATTTCTTCTTTGACCCACAAGTTATTTAGAAACATGTTGCTTGATTTCCCAACATTTAAAAATTTTCTAGTTACATTTCTGTTATTTATTATATTTACAGTGAAATATCACTGTGAAGAGAATACATGTTCAATCTTCCATATGCTGCCTGGTTTTTCAAAATTTTTTTGTTAATACACAATATTCATACGTATTTATTTGGTACATGTGATGTTTCCTTACATGTATAAAACGTGTAATGATCAAGTCAGAGTATGTAGGGAATCTATCACCTCAAGTATTTATCATTTCTATGTGTTGAGAACATTTGAAGTCCTCTCTTCTAGATATTTTGAAATATACAAAATACTGTTTTTAACTATCGTCACTCTACTGTGCTATCAAACATTAGAACTTCTTCCTTCCATCCAACTGCATATTTGTGCCCATTAACCAACCTCTCTTCACTGCCCCCGCCGCCATATCCTTCTCAGCCTCTGGTAATTATCATTCTACTCTCTACCTTCATGAGAACAACTTTTTTAGCTCCCACAAATGAGTGAGAACATGTGATATTTGTCTTTTGGGGCCTGGCTTATTTCACTTAACATAATGACCTCCGGTTTCATTCGTGTTCCTGCAAATGACGCGATTTCATTCTTTTTTATGGCCAAATAGTATCTCATTGTATATATATGTCAAATTTTCTTTATCCACTCATCCATTGATCTTTATTCTAGACTGCATTCTAAGTTTTTACAGATCCATCTTCCGGTTTACAAATAGCCACTTCACCTGCAACTAATCAGTTAGTTTGTCCACTGACTTAAAAAACATATATAATTGCTATAATTTTATCTATTGAAGTTCTATTGGGCTTGGTTTGTTTTCAAATCTGCTTGTTCCCTGTTCACATTTTCAAGCTTCCCTTTAATTTTTAAAAACATATTAGATGTAGATAATGTGTATTCCTTATCTGAAAATAAGTGTGTGAATTTTTAAAAGATCTATTTTTACTATCTGTTGTTTCTGCCTCTTCTCATTCATGATGTCTTGATTCCTCATAAATTTCATAATTTTTTGAGCTGCTTATATTCTTTGCAACTTTACCTGTGGGAATTCTTGCCAACCTGGGTTGAATTATGTGTTTTCCAGAAAGGATATTTATTTCTATGAAGCACCTAGAGGTGCTGCTAACCAAGGATTTTAATTTAAAGTCTGCTTGATGTTTTCCAGACCACACTAGTGGTGATTTGAGATAAGATCTTGCCTGAGAGCTGGCATATGGTTACAAATTCTCAGGGGATATTTCTTTTCCTTTTCCACCTGGCAGCAGGGCTGAGAGAGGCAAATTGCTTTGCTATGAATTTCTGTGCAGTGGGGCTTATTTCCCACACGTATGTAGTATGGATCCCAGTTATGTATTGGCGTCTCCCACTATATAGGTTTAGGTAGGATCTAGGCTTTACCTCCAGGCCCCCACACCCAGACCACTTGTCAAAGCGAAATCTCAAGATCTCCAGAGTTTGGTAGAAACCCTTGGAGGAAAAGCTGGCTTTGGAACCTGCTAACCTCCCAGTGTTCCCATTGCCATTTGACTTTTGGACTTGGTGTGGTCCTCACTTGTAATCATTGTTTTAAAATTTGGCTTAAAATTTTTTCTTGAATCATTTTAGCTGTTCCAGTCAGGAGGGTCATTCAGTACTTAATTGCCATATTGCTAGAAGAGAAAGTTATCAGGTACCATTGAGAGACGGGATTTAAGGGAAGCCGTGAAGATCATCCACACACATCTTACTGTCACAGTTTTAGGGTAATTTTATTGTTAATCCAGGATCATAGAAGACCAATTATACAGTGAGTAGGTAAAAAGTGAATTATTTGTGCTAATGAAGGGTATCCATTACACAAATAATCTAAAAATATGTATGAGATAGAAAGAATTGATTATACTAGGGAAATTAAAGAATTTGGAGGTAAATTGGGAAGACAGAAAATCAAAGAAAATATTCTAATACTCTATGGGGAGTATCTTCTGAATTTCTTTATATTGCAGAGAATTTGTGAACACATAGGCCTATTTATTATAATTAAGGCTTAAAATTAATATCCAATTTATTAAAGTAGTAAATTTTAAAATGTACATATTCTTACACCCTTATGTTTAACTTGCTAATTGTATTCTATTGATAAATCTAGTAATTTTTGTTCAAAAATAAGAAATATAACATTCACTCATTCTTTGATTAATCTTAGATTAACTTAAGCTTAATGGTTATAGTCTTCTAAACAATTAAATCCAACTTACAAACATAATTGCATTCTTTTAAACATTCTAAACACATTTACGCATTTAATATATTTAATTAGCTCAAGCATTTCCAATCCCTGACTGGACAGATTTACAAAACAAAATCTTCCAAGTACTTAGGAAACTCTTGCAAATTTAGTTAATCAAACTTATAAATGCAGCAGCTCAGTTTTTCTTAAATATTCAAATACAGTTTAAAAATTTAATCAAATTCTCTTAGATTTTGCAAATTAAATTTGCAAATCTAATATCAATGAAATATTTCAAATTGAAATCACAAGATTGATATATCAGAGTTTCAAATGTATTACATATTCTTTCTACCCCTTATTTATTATGCAGATCATCCTGATTATAAAATTTATCAGTAAAGTTAACACAAAATATTAATACCACAGGTTCACCATCTAGCTACTAATTTTTATATAATTTTGGAATTATAAAGTCATTTAAGGAAAGGGGACAGATTTCTAGCACTTCAGGTAGCACTAATATTATTGGGATGAAGTTTCAGAACCATAGCGTAATTCCTTAATGGTCACAGCCGGAGTGGGATGCTTAGGGGTCTCCAGGACCCCTGCCCTGCAAAGGCTCTTACGTTTGGATCAATAGGCAGGGTGTGGTTGTACCTGAAACACACATCTTTGCAGCCTGAACACTTGGGCCAAGACTAGGGATAGCTTCCAGATGTGGACTTCACATCTGGGCCAGCCATCAGGAGGCTGCTTATTTGAACAAAGGCTGTAAGTACTCAAAGAGCCCCAAGGTCCAGAGAAGGCTGCCAAGACCTGGCGAACAGATGAGCGCAGAACAGACCTAATTTATGGTTCCGGGAGAGAGAGAACTGTGCTCTGCGGCCCTGCACTGATGCGCGTGACCAAGGTGTCCGCTCTCGCGGGGTAGACGACAGGACCCACGCGAGGGGCTCGGCCTCTAGGACAAACAGAATCCTGGACTGAGGATGGGCTTCCATTTGTGGCATCCCCTCTTTTTACCCCTGCCCCCCTTTCCACACCATCTCTTCGCTGGAATTCTCTGGAAATATTACTATTTTAGAAATGCAGAATTTCACAACTTTACGGTTTGGTGGGCTCTTTCAGCCTGCTGTCCCCACCAGAACACATTCTTTTATGCATGACCATGTGGCTTGAGAATTTTCCCCACTAGATAAGGAGAAACAAATGAGCAGACCTGTTAGCAGTCGCCCCTGGGCGAGGCCAGCGAGATCGCTGCAACGTGAGAGCGCAATCTCACACTCTGAGGAAAGGGAAACATGCCCTCCTGCTGCTGAGCCGCTGTGGGCTGAGTTGTCACCTGCCTGGCCCCAAAAGTCACACATTGAAGTTCTAGCCCCCAGTACCGCACAACGTGACTGCCTTTGGAGATGGAGCTTTTGAAGCCAAGTGAGATAAAATGGGATCATTGGGGGGCCCTAATCCAACACGACTGTGTCCTTGTGAGAAGAGATGGGGACACAGACACACAGAGGGAAGACCACGGGGAGACACAGGGAGAAGGCGGCCACCTATGAGCCAAGGAGAGGCCTCCGAAACAACACTGCCCACACCTGCTCTCAGACTTCCCACCTCCAGGATGGTGAGAAAATAACTTTCTGTTGTTGGGGCCACCGTCTGTAGTACTTTGTCATGGCAGCTCCACAGACTAACAGGGGGGATGCCTGGCGTGTGCTGTGGGAGGGGACCAGGGACCAGGCTGGTTGTGAGGCCCAAGGAGGAGCCCTGGGTAAGGGGCTGAGCCCAAGGGTGTTTGTAATTTATTTTCAGTTTTATGTTCTCATTATCCTCGAACTATCAGTAAAGTTCTAGTACATGTCACTGCCTGGCCTCTGCTTTGCTGTGGGACATTGGGAAGGTCCTCGCTGAGAATGGAGTGGTCAAGGGAGAACCACGTCCCTTCCTCTGGGCATGGGGACCATTATGCCACAGGGCAGGAAGCTTCCAGTACTGACCCAGGACCCAGGGAAGAGCCCACCTGTACACAGGGACAGTGTCCTTGGGGCTGTTCCGTTATAATGTGATTACATGTAGAATGTAAATTTCCCTAGCCATGTTACCTTAGGGAAGTCACATAAACTCTCTGGTCCTGCTTTTTGACTACAAAATGAGGATAATTGTCCCTTCACAGAGTTGTTATAAAAATTAAATGAGACATTGTATGGAAAGGGTTTATACACCAAATATTTCTTGAGCACCTGCTAGGTGCCAGGTACCATTTTTGCTGTGAGGGTATAATAGAAAAAAAGAGAGAACATGTCCCTGCCCTGGCAGAACTCACACCGTAGAGAGGGAGAAACAATGAAGGAAACAAAAGTAGAAAGTGATTCTAGAAGGAAGAGGTGGTCCCCTGGGTCAAAGACTGTTGCAAAGTCAAGGTAAGGGCAGGAAAAGCATCCACGAGTGGGCGCCGCACATTTCACTCGTTCCTGAGACCAGGCCCTGGGTCTGTGCGAGGTGGAACACAGAGCCGAGCCCCACACGAACCAGACACTGCAGAGGCTGATGCACCAGGGAGAAGAGGCTGGGCAAACCCTGCTCATTGGCCCAGGGAAATAATTAGGAAGTTTGTTCATGCCCGGGAGCCTGAGTGAGGAAAAGCAATCTCCTGTTTAAAAATAAAAGGAGTTTGGCGGTTCCTCCAGCAGTTAAGCACCTAATTACCATACGATCCAGCAATTC
>RJWJ010036764.1:0-15891 GCA_004363605.1 Indri indri | reverse complement strand
GGTCTCTACTAAAAATAGAAAGAAATTGGCCAAACAATTTTAAAAAATAGAAAAAATTAGCTGGCCACGGTGGCGCATGCCTGTAGTACCAGCTACTCGGGAGGCTGAGGCAGGAGGATGGTTTGAGCCCAGGAGTTGGAGGTTGCTGTGAGCTAGGCTGACGCCATGGCACTCCAGCCTGGGCAACAGAGTGGGACTCTGTCTCAAAAAAAAAAAAAAAAAAAAAAGAAGCAGTGTGGGGGATTCCTAACGCTAGCCACACACCCACCAGGCATCCGTGTGTGTTGTAGTTGGGGGGGTTGCCGAGGAGCAGGAGGATCAAGGCAGGTGGGTAAAGGAGGAGAAGGGACAGCAGGGAACTTGGCAGGTTTAGATGGTAGCTTGGGAAAATGTTATGGTAGCATGTATTATTTAATGACGGGAAATAAGGAAAAGAAAATGCAATAGGATTGATGGTGCACTCATAGTGATGATCATGTTTAAATATGCATGAGTTTCTGATCTGCACTTATCAGCTCTCCATATCCTGAGAAGTGTTCATATGTTCATGGAATACATGAGGAAAATTGAGCTAGGGGGATGGAACCCAGAGTGGCAGGGTTAATACATATAGATAACAGTATTAGTAATGATCACAGCTAACGCTTACTATTATTTCACATTTATTTATTATTTATTACAGGGTTTCCAATCCAGCTGTGCTACTTACTATCTATGTGACCTTAGGCGAGTTACTTGGCTTCTCTTGGCCTCACTTTCTCCACCCAGTGAGCTACTATTGTGCATTTCAAGGGAATCACCCTGCATGCCTCCCCCCACCCGACATAATCACTTTAATGAGGAAAGGCTGTTGGCAAGAGACAGGGACGTCCCCTGAGTGGAGAGAACGTGGAAAACTGCTTTTTGCTGGAAACTAGAGAAAATGGGAAAAATAGGAATGTCTCAACGAATCATCCTGTCACACAAGCATCCTACTAGCTGAAGAATTCTAAGCAGCACAACTACAAAGTCCTTGCTCAAATTGTATGTTAATCTGTGCCTCTTACGATATGGCGTAGGAAATAATTTTTCTTAAATCCACAAATGATTTTTTGAAATACACCTGTTAACTTTTTATTTTTTTGGATGAAGTGACAGATAAGCTCCTTTTGTTAACAAATACATGTAAGTAACACAACCCATGTGTCAGTTTTGATCATTTAGAAGCCTTGGGGACATGCGAAAGTGTTCAGAAAATTCCAAATGGCTGTTCCTATCCAATGAATCAGGATGGCTTCTTCAGCAGTTGAATATTACTCTATATAACACATTTCTTCCATAAATGAAAGCCTTGTTTTAGAACTGGCCTGGTTGCTTCTGAATTTATTGGAACTATAGTGAGAAGCTGGTTTGCTGTGAATTCCTGCCTTGTGGCTGAAGGTGTGCAAAGTCAACACAGCGCCTGAGCTGCTGCCCGGCTTGAGCCACCCAAGTCCCAGGTGGAATTAAATGTCCTCAAGGAGCCTGCTTTGAAATTCTAGTTTTAAAAGCGTGCTTTTCAGAGCAGTAGAGCACAAATGCTGTGTGTATATTTGCCTCACTTTATGTACTCTGTATATAAAAGCTGTATTGAACACTTACGAGGGTTCCTCTCTGGAAAATTAGAGATAATAATAGAAAGTATGTTTTTGCATTTTTAACAAAACCTCAGACTCCAATGCACTGAGGGCTTGATGGAACCAAGAAATAAAAAGAGGGAACTGGTTACCGCAACATACAGTTTTCCTGGCACAAATCAATGTGTTTCACTCACGCAGGCCTTGAGGCTAAGGAATGAAAGAACCCAATAGTTCCAGAACCCTGTGCCCACATCAGGCCGCGCAAGAGCAGGTAGAAGAGACTTCCTGACTCTCCAGGAGTTCTGTCAGCAAGGGTCAAGGCAAATGCTGGAAGACCTTCTGATTTTTTTCATATCACATTTTTCTTGACTTTCAAATTTTATAACTACTGTGATTGTTCAAACAGCAAAGATCTAATTATAAATGGCCTCCAAATGTTTATGTGAAGTAAGTTGACTTGTTTCCCAGGTAATCTGGTAACAAATGTTCACTGCTTTTATTGTTTGAAAAGTATTTAAATATGCTTGATTTTTCTCCCAACTGTTTATTCATACTTGTAAGCAGTCAGGGTCCAAAAAAGAAACCACTTCATTTGAAAAAAAAAGGCGGGGGAGTGGGGTGGGCGGGATGTGAAATCAATGCAGGGAATTAGGTGCACAGGTGAGAGAAGAGCTGGAAGCCAGACAGGAAATAGGGAGGCAACGCAGAGATTAACTGTGGCACAGAGGGACAAAGGGAGATAGTGGTGATTACCGGAGCCCAGAGCCAGGGTCCCCTGACAGCAGCTGGCATCACAGCAAGGATTGCTGGAGAAGCTACCCAAGGCAGAGGGCTGTCCCGTGAGCTCCCTTCCTCCTGCGTCCCCACTCCCCACCTCTCACCAGTACCTTGCATTGCTTAAAAGCCAGAAGCCAGCTGACCCGGGAGTCTGGGAGTCGTAGCCTTCAGGGGTCAGGCTCACTACCGTAGAGCAGAGTGGGGGATGGGAAATGAACGTGAGGGCACACTGAGGCCACATGCTTCTTGACTATTGTCTGACTTCTCAACACTAAAGAAAAAATATATCAGATATGAAATCTCCAGCCTACTGGATATTGGGGAAGATTTGATTGTAAATACTACGGTAGCCAAGGAAACTCAACCTTACCCCTATCTGCTAGCTATTAATAACACCACTCACCTATGGTATCATCAACCTCTATAGTTCTTCCAGCAAAAGCTCTATCCAGTGGAGTCCAGTGCAGATCCATCCATGGGACCACTTGCCTTTTTCTTGATCTTCCCGACATTGTCTCAATATTTCTCATACTCACACAGGACCTATTATTCAGCATTTTTATGAGCTATCACAAGGAAAAATGGCTATGGGACAAGTCCTCAGCTGACAGGGTGCGTCTGCCACAGGTCTTCCAGACTGGTGAGGTATAGGGAGAGAAAACGAGAGAAAATGGAAATGTGAATGAGTGGCAAATTATTTTTCATGTCCTATTTGGGAAGTAACTAGAGTGAAAAATACCTTTTACTTTCTTTTTTTTTTTCTCTCCTTTTTAAGGAGAAAATATATACCTAGGAGAAATATTTGTGCTAAGGGTGGGGAACGAGGGCAGTTCAGCAGAAAGCAGCTGGAATGTATCTGCAATGGGAGTGGACAGAAACATTCTTTCTGGGCCATCAGTGCTGTGAGAAAGCCAAAATAGCAACCTCTTTATCACCACAACAATTCTCCCTGAGGCCAGTTTCCAGTTCTGTGTGCACACCCAGGACACCTCCCAGCTGTTTGGCAGTGCTGAGTTCTGCACTGACCAGAGCCTCAGACCACAGTGGAAGCTGCCATGTCTAAACAGCCCTTCTCATCACATGCAAGAGAGGTGCAGCATTCTGAGCAAGATCAGACACTACACTAGTCAACATGAATACGGACAGGGAACTATTGTCTTTAATAAAAGTGACATGATTGGCATCTATTCAGCTCTTGCTATCTGCCAGGTTCTCTGTTATCTTCTTGAATCTTCTCAAGAGCCCTTTGTGGTGACCATTCTTACTTTCTCCGCTTCACAGATGAAGATCCTGAGGCTTTGAGGTTGGGTTATTTGTCCAGAGTTAGACAGGTAGTAAGTGGCAGATTTGAGATTTAACCCAGGTCTGTTTCTTGCCCAGACCCAAGGCTCTTCATCACTGTGCTATTGTACAGACCACCTCCTAGAAACAGTGGAAAACTTGTACATTCAGCAGTAACCAGCCCTACAAACAGTCACTGACCTTCTCACTCATACTTTCTGGAAGAGCTAGTAATACAGGGACTCATCACTTGCTTGGTCTCTTTGTGTAATAGTTAGATGCAAATGATAAGCGAACTCTTGCTATCTATTTAGTCTTAACAATTGAATCCTGTGACATCTGCTGTTGTTCTAGAAGCCTCTGTGTTCTGAATTTCTCCAGCTAAACCCAATCCCTAGAGAATAGATGCTCCATTTCTACAAATTTCCTCCCAGACGTTCCCAGCTGAAATCGCCAAATCTTGGAATCTGTAGGCCCAGATCCTGGCCAGGCCTGGAGCAAATTCCACCCTCATCTTCAGGGAAGATCCCTGACTCATTTGTGCCCAGGATCCATCTTGCCTGCGATGGGTGCTAGTCAGCGGGTGCCCACCCGGTTCTGCTCTTCTCCGGCTCATGTGCCTTCCCTGTGCTTTCATTTCTGCTGCATCGGTGGAGTCCAGATGGCTCATCTGCGCAGTGCTGATCCTGTCCCTTGAATTCTTACAACATTTATAGAAGTAAACAATTAGCACATGATGACACATACATTGCACATATACAGCCACTTCCCTTTCCTGCACCCACAGAGCTGCGGTGGTTTAATTTATTGTCTAAGCCAGCACACTTTTGAGAGTGAAAATGAGAGTTAAATTACATGATGACAACAGGTGTAAACCAGGGCAGTCCCGCAGCAGACTTTGCTAATTGATCCTGTTCTTCTCAACAGTGCTCCAGGCAACCCTTCACAGATGAAAACTATGTGTAATCATATAATTGGTACCTTAGGACACTTACTGCTCACGTTTATGTGCACACAAATTATTCCATTTTTTTCAGCACAAATGTAAGTGTTTACTCTGCAAGATTCCAGATGAGGAGCAAGTTATTTTTAATGGAAAGGAAGACATGGTTCCTGCTCACAAACAGATTATGATCTAGTTAAGAAGAAAAGAGAACACAAATGTATTTCATGATAGCAAATATTCTCTTCCATAAATGAATTTCACTAGGTGGTTGAGAGTACCACCTAACCATTTGCAAGGCAGGTTAGACCTGAAATTAGACATTCTATTGAGTTTCATTTGGAGTTTATATATAAAACATATCCCAAGTTTTACAGTCAGAAAGTCCTGGGTTCAAGTCCTGAAACTGCCTTTACTAGCTATGTGAAAATAATGCAAAATAGAAAACAAATGCCAAAGAGAGATAATTATGCTTTAAAAGCAGAGAAAAGAGAATGATTCTACTTAGAGATGTTTGTCTTACTGTTCTCCCTTATATAATTTCTTTTTAAAAGATAATATTGACTGGGTTAAAAATCACACAGAAGTAAAAAGAAGAAAACAAAAAAGGTCCGCAATTTTAACACCCAGATCATCACTGCTGATATTTAAAAAAATAGATAGATAGATAGATTTATGATTAGAAAGTTCAAACAGTATGGAAAGGTATAAAATAAGAAATAAGTCCCTTTCACTTTTCCCACTATTACTCCCTGAAGCACCCATTGTTAGCATTTTCTTGCGTATCTTTCCAAGAAAAAAAAATGTGCATTTATCTGCTTGTATATATTCTGTACCTTGCTTTTTTTTCACTTAATAGTATTTTACAGCACATACGAATCTCCTTTATTCTTTTATCAAGAGCAAAATAGTTTATCACAGAGATTATAATTTATTGAACCAGCCCCTTTATATTTGTTTGTTTTTGCTACTATAAGTGACACTGCAGTGCATTTTAAATGAATCTAGGTGAATCTCATAGGCTTATTAGAAGTGAAAGTAATATTAGAAGTGAAATAATATTAGTACTTTGTCCCCAGGGTTCATTCATCATCTCCTATTGTCCATTTCCTCCAGCTTCTCCTCACTTCTAGTTTCCTGTATCCTGTATCCCCGGATTTTTGGCAGGCCTCCCTATCTTCCCAGGTTTGCCTAAGCTCCCCTGATGAATGAACCTTCTTTGGACTTGCTGTCCTGGCCTTGACCTCAGCATCCTCCCTAGGACCCGCCTGTCAACATCTGCCCTCTGGCTTCACAACCCTCAAATGTGATTGAGAAGCACCCTCCTCGAGCACTTGAAGTTTATCCAGTGTTCCCAATCAGGAGAATGGGAATTTGATAGAAACAATTCCCAGAGTGAGATTTTAGGTGGCTCTTAATGGGCAGGGTGGATTTTAAAAGGTAAGACAAAGTCCTCAGGGGAGGGCTAAATGACTTCTCCAGATACTTTGCAATGCATGACTCTATATAAGGCAGGTATTCTGTAAAAAGTCAACTAGTCTAGCAAGATTCCTCTAAGTGCCACATTAGTACCTGGAGGCCGGTTTAATGTGAATTAAATTGCAATGAATATTCTCAAACCAGACAGTCTGTCTGCAAGATTATTGAGGGCCTACAGAGTGCCATAATGACCCAGAACCGGAGGCCCAGGGGCACTGATGAGGAGCTTGTGTGGAGCTTGTCTCTTGGGAAGGTTCAGATGCAGGGTTAAAGACTTCATGAAGAGTTATGATTCCTAGTGATGAATGAATAAAGCTAGGGCAAAACCATCCTGCCAAAAATGAAAGTGCATCTTAAGGCTTGACAACAGTGGCAATTCTGTCTGCCAATGCTGTAGAATAATTTATGAACCACACAGTGATTCAGAGTGGCTTAACAACAATTACTGGATGATGAATGCAGACTTGGAAATGTTAGCATTTCTGCAACAACATAACGATATCAAATGAACTAATTCTAGCTTATTGCTATATCTGAGTGTTTCAGGAGACAAATCAGTTTAAGAGTCTTAGGCACAACCCCTACTTGTTGAAGACCTCAATGCTCTATAAACATCTACCAAACCTCCTGCACTGGAGAAAATGTAGAGGCTACGTGGTCAGGGATGGATTAGTTTGGTGTTTATATTTGCCCCTGCAGATGTCCAGGTCCTAATCCCAGGACCTGTGAGTATGTTACTTTACTTGACAAAAGGGACTCTGCAGATGAGATTGAGTTAGAGACCTTGACATGGGGAGGATTATCCCGGATTATCTGGGTATGCCCAGTGTAATCACAGACATTTTTATAAGTGAAAGAGTGAGGTAAATGAGTCAGACCTGGAGAAGAAAATGTGATGATGGCAGAAGAAGAGGTTGGGAGTGATGTGAGGAAGGGGCCACGAGCCAAGGAATGCAGATGGTTTCTAGACGTCGGAAAAAGGCAAGAAAATGGATTCTCCCCTAGAGCCTCGAGGAGCAATGCAGTCCTGCCAACATCTTGATTTTAGCCCATGTGAAACCCACGTTGGACTTCTGACCTCCAGAACTGTAAGACAATAAACGTGTGTTGTTTTAAGACACACAATTTGCGGTAATTTGTTACAGCGGCTATATAAAACTGAGACATCTAATATCTTCCTGAGTTGTTTTCTTCATTTCTTTGTCTCATAAGATTAGAGAACTCAATAGCCAAGTTCCATACTGAAAGAAAACTCAATAATGACTGTTTAAGAAAGCATGAGAAAGATGTCACACAGATGCAAACGAAGGCAAGAGAAATACGGAAAAATACTATAAGCTTTATGCCATGTTAGCCATGAACCTTCTTTGCTTAGTTGGTAATTCAATTTATTTAACATTTTCGGTTTCTCTGACAGCCATATTAAATTCACCACAGCCCCAGTGTGATCTGTCGCTCTTCCCATCAAGTGGTGGAACATATTTAGCCACCCCTTGAACCTGGATGGCCTTGGGACTTGCACTTAACAATGAATGTGGTGAAAATGACATACAAGCTCTAAGGCTAGGCCTCAAGAAGCCTTCCAAAGCCTTATAGGGCTTCCTCGATACCTCTCTCTCTCTCTGGTCCCCTGCATCCTATGAGAACAAGGTCAGTCTAGCCTGTTGGATTATTAGAGACGTGAGTTACCAGTCATCCTCTTAGTTCCAGCCAAGAGCCAGTTAATCATTCAGACATGTAAGGCATTGAGGCTTTCTGAGACCTGCCAACCCTCATTTGACCTGCCAGCTGATCACAAATTTATGAGCAAATCTGGCCAAGACCAGCCAAGCCTGGCCCAGATCAGTAGAACCATCCACGTGACTCAGACGCATGAGGAATAATACGTTCATTGTTTTATGACAGAGTTTTGAATCATCTATTGTGAAGCAATGTTTAACTGATGTACCTTAATTTGTCTGTTTTTTCTTTCATTTAACTTCAAGAAATATTTTTTGAGCATCTAGTAAGCACTATACAAGTTTTTATGCTAAGAATATGGGATTATTGTGAAATTACTATTTAAAAAAGCCCCCATTCTCATAAAGCTGACATTCTAGTAAGAGTTATAGGGATGGTGGGGAGACATAAAATAAATAATAGAGTAGATATATAGTCTAACAAAAGGAAAATAATAAAACAGGGTTTGGAGAAGAGGGAGTGTGTTATCAGGAAGAGACCTGAGGGCAGTAAGTCACGCAAATATCTGAAGGTAAAGCATTCCACCTAGAGGGAACAGTAAGTGCAAAGGCCCTGAGACAGAAATGTGCTCAGCACATTTGAGAAACAGGAGATAAGTGTGGCTTGGGTTAGAAAAATCAAAACAATCTGAGTAAATAAATCTATTCTAAACTATGGATGGTTCATGTTCTTTCAATCCTCACAGAAGTAAGTGAGAAAGATTTTTAATCTAATTAAATATGCAAATCAAAGGATTTTTAGTAATTCATTTAAGAAGAAAGCCAACTAAAATTTGAAGTGGCAGGAGAGAAAATACTTTGAAATGGATGACCACCATTTAAGCCAGCTGGATCTACCTATCCAAGCTAGCTTGGTATCCTTTCTGTTAGGGTTAGTCTGGGCTGCATGTACTAGAAAAGCCCTGACCGGCTTAAACAAGAGAGAAGTTAATGTTTCCTACACACATAAAAGAAATCTAGATGTCAGCAATGAAGACTAGTATCGCTACTTCACAAGGTCGTCAAAGTACTCCATGGCTCCTTGCCATCCTTCAGGGCACGTCTTGTCCTCATGGTCTGATATAGTTAACAGAGCACCAGCTATCACATCCATATTCTGGGCAGCATGATGGAAGAAGGGGCAAAGAAACTTTCTAAAAACTTCCTGGAAGCTCCACATAATAGTTTCATTCACATTTATTAGCCAAATGTGGTCACATGACCATATCTAGCTGCAAAAAAGGCTGAGAAATGTTTTTTGATGGAGTCTTGCTATTCCAAATAAATTTAGGATTCCATTATTAAGGATGAAGGGAAGAACAGATGTTAAAATAAGGGACCAGCAGTATTGAGGCCGTAATTGAACGCTTGCCTCTGGGTTGCACTTCCTCCCTTTTAGACTCTGCCTTGTGACGTTAGAGGTGGGACTCTGCCAACTGCCTTTCTACTCTGCCAGGGGTTCTGGAGGGACACTGGAAGACCTGAGGAGGAAGGATGCTGTCCCTGTCCACATCACCCAGCTTTGTTTCTTCACCCTGGCAGCAGTGCTTCTTTCCGGGGCGGGGGCTGGTCTCAGCTTGCAGTTTGTTCAGCACTCACAGACCAGCCTCATATTTCCCTACTTCAGATACACCAGTCAGGCCAGCCCACACTTCTTCTATGAACTGAATTCAGTCCCCCCAAAATTAATATGCCAAAGCCCTAATCCAATTTTACTGTAATTGGAGATATGGGTTTTAGAAGGTCTTTAAGTTAAATGAAATTATAAGGGTGGGGCCTTAATCCAGTAAGATTGGTGGCCTCACAAGAAGAGGAAGAGAGAGGTCGCTCTCTCTCGTGTGTGCACATACCAAGGAAAGGCCACACGAGCACACAGTGAGAAGGTGGCCATCTGCATGACAGGAAGAGAGCCCTCACCAGAAATCAACTGGTCTGTGTCTACGCTCCTCCTCCCTCTCTACCTAGCTAGCGATTTTGCTTTCATACTGCAGCTGAATGATGTACCTGGGTTTTGGTTCCCTTTCCTCCATAAAACACAAATTCTCATTTCTTTGCCTTAGAGCTGGGCTGTACCGCTTCCCTGAGTCTGGGCCTAGTGTTCCAAGTTTTCCTGGGTGGATATAATGGACATAATTTAAAACTACACACCCAAACCAACATCCTTAACTAAGCTGTTCTCGTTTTTTCAAAGTTTTAGAGCCTTCTACTTTTGTAGCCTGCAAGTTCCCGAAATAGCTCCAATTTGTTCTCCTGATGGCAGCAAAGGGAATACCACAGAATAGGAAGGGCACTTATATAAGAAAATTAATTTGGTAGTAAGTCAGGCGTTTTAAGGGGGCAGCCTGAAATAACTCTGTGGTTTGTTGTGCAATGAAAGGACAATTTCCAGGCAATACATCATCTTCACACATTTGCAGGTTATTTTTGCACGCTTAAGATTTGTTTTTGCGCATCTTTTAATGCTATATTTGAATTGTGTTTTTCATGCATGAGAAGCAATGGGACAATAAAGACTTTCTAGAGGGTGTATCTTTCCTTCCACAACAGTGCTCCTTTTTCACTTATCTCTGTTTTCTTCTTAGGCTACCTGGTGTCGTTTAATAGACTTTACCTATCACGATAAATCCCGCAGTCACTAAAAAATGCTACTGAACAAAGGTAAAGCGCTCTCTCAAAGTGTGCTGTTGCCAAGTTATCTTGTACAAGATAATAACATTTTTAGGATCTATTCATGTCAGGAATCTTGTTTTCTTGAAGGATACTTCTTGTAAACAGGTTTTTACAGCCTTAGATGGCTTAAGTGAGGAAGGAAGCTGGGGAATCATTTGCTGATTTAAATTCCCTTTGCTTTCTCTGTGGCTGAAAAAAAATTCTCATCTATGTTCAAACATGAAGGGCCGAATTGCAATAAGCAGTCATTTTCAAAATATCTTGAAAGCCTCAGGACTAATAATGATCATGTTGATTCAACGTCATCATAGCCTGTGATCATTGGCAAACAATTTCTGTTTTTCCATCCTCCTTGGGAACCCTGGTATTCATATGCATAGGGGCTGTAGATTTTAAACCAAAGAACAAAATGTACTATCAAATTGTTATAAATTTCCTTATATATTCAAATGAGGGCACTAGAGAAATAACATTTGATAGGGCTATTCCAGGAAATTGTAATGTGGCTGCTGTATCCATACCAGGTGGACAAAACACTCCGGGCAAACCAATGGTGACTTTGAGGAAGCTTCATCTTACTTTAAATGTACAGCAGTCAGCAAATTTCTTCTGTAAGGGACCACTAGAGAGTAAATATTTCAGGCTTTGTGGGCCACAAGGTCTCTGTTGCAACTATTCAACTCAGCTGTTGTAGCATAAAGTGGCCACAGACTGTGGGTAAATAGGCAGACCCGATTGTGTTCAATAATACTATTTTATTTTATTTTATTTTATCTAACAAAACAAGCAGGAGAGCCATTTTGGCCAATGGGTCACAGTTTGCCAACCCTTGCTCTGGGATTTCCAAGAATACTCTTTTATATAAAAACCAACGTGCCATAAAAAAACTATATTCTTCTTTCCTGGTATTCCACATAATAACCTGTATGTTTTATGCATGTAAAAACATACACAAAATACCTCTTTTCTTTCAGCTTCCTTAAATGGAGCAATGAACTTTTTATGTCCAGAGAGAAAGACATTTAATGCCATCTTGTCATTTCTTATTTGCCAGTGTTGTATATCAAGGCAAGACATTGTAACTAACAGGAGCATTTATAGGCACAGCCTGGGATCTAACTTAACCTCTTCCAAAATGGTAAGTGTAAGAGCATTCCAGCCCATTACAGACCAGACAACCCAACTAAGACAGGTGAAGGCTAATGCTTCTAATGGTACTCAGGAAAATCAATCAGCCAAGACAAACAGAGAGGGTTGTCAATGTTATGTTGACGAACTGGTGGGTGGTTTACAGAATGAAAAGAAAGTGGGTGAGGAGAATATTTGGAGGAGCAATAGAGGATGAAATTCTTTCTAGACCCCTGAGACAAAGGTTCAAGTTCAGGCGTGAAGTTATGGAGTTTATGGAGAGGAGGCTTCTATCATAGTTGGATGAGCCAGTTCTTATGGGAAGTTGGTTTTTGTTGTTGTTGTTGTTTGAGGTGGGGTTTTTGTTTGTTTTGTCTTTCAGATTTGTGGGTTTTTTTTTTTTTAGTTTTTTTTTTTTTTTTTTAGTAAATCACCAATTTTTAAAAACCTAACTTTAAAATAATTGCACTTGAGTTCCAGTTTTACATATTACCTTATTTAGTATTCATTATCATTATACCCAATTTATAGGTGAGGAAAATGGCTCAGAATGGTTATGTAATTTGCCCATGGATATACAGATATTAAGAGGCAGGGCCAGGATTTGTCAGTTGGTCTGTCTGACCTGGAAGCCCATACTCTCAATCATCACATTATACTGTTTCCAAGTTCTTTTCTATCCGGGTCACAAAGGATTTTGAAAGTAATTTTTAAATAGGTGGCAAACTAAGTTTTAATTCTCATATTTCAAAAGCACTCAAGATTAAATTCTCTACCCACTGAGTTGCTTGAAGTTTTGTTATTGAGAAGATGATATCTTAAATTTGGAAATTTTTATCCTGGGTGGGCCAGAAAAAGAAAGGAAGGGGGAAAATGGCAAAAGGAAGAGTTTATTAAGTTTAATATTTAGTTAATTTCATTAAATAGTTAATATGTTTTGGTGAAAGTTTGGGCAAAATATCTTAGGGCCAAGCATATTGATAAAATGAAACAGAAAATGCCAGTTTGCATAAGATACATGATGGTAGAGAGGGAATCTTGGTCAGACACAATGAAAAATTTGAAAAATAAATGTATATTTTAAAGAGTATTTCTATTATTATACCAAGCTAGTTTCTTTGTATAAGAAGACAAGCGTTCATCTTAATCAGGCATTATTAATGGAGTTCATTGAAAAGAGGCTTCTTCTAACAGAGTCTGATGAGCCAATTCTTAAGGGAAGTTGTTTTTTTGTTTTTATTTTGATTTTTGGTAGGTTATTATTTAAATGTACTTAATGCACATCTTACAAGTCCTCGCCTTGCAAATTTTAGAAATTCTGTCCCTAATATAGGGGTTCTTATCATCTTGCTCTTTGAGAGGGTTTTCATCTCTGACAGATATGTCCTGCCTTTCCCTTTTTGCCATAGAATTTGACATATTTATGCAACGCTGAGCCTTAGGTCCAGTGTTTTTCCTGTGTCGGTCTCTGTAACCATGTCCTGTAGGTTTGGTGAGTAGAGGCCACCCTTCTCTTCCCCATTACCTTCTCTCCCTCTCACCATGTGACGGTACAAAGCTCGAGAGCGGAGAGGGCACAGCCTTAGGTTTCTTCTGTACTAGGGAAAACATGTAGGCTTTGTTATTTATTTATTTATCTTACTTTTTGGCTGAAGAAAGTCAAATAGAGGAAGTCTGAGGAAAACCAGCTCCCTCTGGGACCTCAGCTTCAGCTGCCTCTCCTTATTTTAATGAGGTCATTTTTGATTCTGAGGTTTTGCCTCCAGAAAACTGTCCAGAATGGACTTGCTTTTGAAATACTAGGCATATCCCAGGACCCCAAACCCCGAGGAGTTCAACTGTCTGCAGATCGTTTAGACCACCCACCTGTGGTAGATGCAGGGCCTGTCCAAACCCCACAGAAATGCAAAAGCCTGTCTCTCACCATCTCTCTAAATAGCACCCAGGAGGCCTTGCTCCTCTTTGGAACTGCTGAGCTAGACAAGAATTTTACCCCTTTGGCCCAGTGTGACTTGCAGGTGGGAGGGAAAGGAAAATTAAGACACAAATTCCATTGTTAGTGAATAAATGTTGGACTCGGGAGACCAGTCTATCTAAAATTGGGAAAGGGAATTTTGGGCTTCATGTATTTATGCTTCCATTCAAATGTGTGTTTTTTTCCCAACACACTGGTTCCCATAAAACACATTACAGTAGCATAATCAAATGTGAAATAAGAAAACCTCCATGCTGAAATTACTCTTGGATCTTGTTTATGGCTCATGCAAGCAAAACATTCCTACTACTTTACATTCAAATCAATTTTTCAAAATAAAAAACTGTTCACCCATCTTACTCATTAAATGACTTTTGATTGTGTCCAGATCTACTCTAACAATCTGGTACTACTGATTATATTTAAAAGAATGAAGATCATTAAATTATGGTAGTGGAATTCTAAGAATGACCCTCAAAGACCCTCACCTTTGTACAGTTCCCTCCCCTGTGAACATGATGAGCTATCACTCCTGTGATTATGTCACA
This sequence comes from Indri indri, assembly GCA_004363605.1. Lineage (NCBI taxonomy): Eukaryota > Metazoa > Chordata > Mammalia > Primates > Indriidae > Indri > Indri indri. Next base: position 1,774 of record RJWJ010036764.1, on the reverse strand, counting down.
TCTCATGGTTTCTTAGTCCAGTCAGGCTGCTATAGCAAAATAGCACAGACTGGGTGGATTATTAACAACAGCAAGTTATTTCTCACAGTTCTGGAGACTGGAGGTCTGAGATCAGGGTGTTGGCATGGTCAGTTGCAGTGAGGGCCCTCTTCTGGGTTGCAGACTGCCTACGTCTCATTGTGTACTCACATGGTGGAAAGACAGTGAGGTAGCTCTCTGGCCTCTTCTTACAAGGGCACTAATCCCATTCATGAGGGCTCCACCCTCATGACTGAATTACCTCCCAAAGGTCCCACCTCCAAATACCATCATATTGGGGGTTAAATTATAAACAAATGAATTTTGGGGGATACAAACATTCAGTCCTTAACACTTTCTCTTTTTGAGATCCTATGGTTCCATTCACCCTTAAAGTTGTTGTTCCCCAATGATCTTATCTTGACGAGCTTCTCACTCATTCATCCTGGGTTATTTTATTCACTCTTAAGTCTTGTATTCATCATTCATATATACTAATGATTCTTAAATCTCTATCCCCAATCCATTTTTATTTCTTGAGCTCTAGATATGAACATACGACCATCTCCTGGACCCTGTAATTTGGATGTTTCATTGGTACCTCAAATTCAATATGCCTGTTCCCCAAATCATGTTCTATCTCCTTGATTCTTTCTCTGGTTTAACATATTAACTGCCATGAGAGTTGTATTTAACTCACTCTAGTTTTGACCCCGGGGCCGCATGAAGCTTACATAAAATTTTACTTGTTGATGTTCTTATTGTTACAATTAATATTGACAATTTAATTCTAAAAACATGTATTAAATGAATAGAAGTCAATAAATTTTGTTTTTCTATTTATGTTTACCTTTAAATTACACTCAAAGTTTTTATTCTGTTTTCACAATAAAACACTGTGGCCCCAAGGAAAAGTTTCTGATTTTTTTGTGTGGCAGTCAATGTGTTAATAATGTTATCATGCACCAAATGTTAACCATAAATCTACCTACTATGATTGTTGGATTCTCATTCTCATGTCTGAAGACCCGAGTTACTTAGATTAATAATAAATAGTTAACATTTAATGAGGAGCAATTAATCAATTATTTCTTGGCTTCAAGCAAAAGAAGGAGAGCAAGAAAGAGAAAGATCAGTGTGAGAATATCATTAGCTGGTAGAGATGTGGGTGAACGGTTTTCCTTGATCAAATCTACATGCCCATGGAATAGAGCTCTCACCAGGAAAACTGCTTTTGGCAAGGCACAGTCTGGTATTGACAGGATAATCCTTTTCTAAAAATTCTCTCGACCTAGTCATAAGAGCTCATACCTCTCTCTGAACTGTTAGAGCTTCATCCTTTGATAATTTGAAGCCAAGATCCTGATGGTTTTCCTACCCGAACAGCCAAGCCCTCAACAGTCTCAGCTTCCTAGAGACGTGCCAGAATTTCCTGGAGCCACCACTGCTCCTGGCCCATCTCTGCTGGTTTCTATCCTTCACCCAAGCCAGGAATATAATTTACACACACCTCTTGTTACTATTCCATTTAATTATAATATAATCCTGCATATGCAAACATAAAAACAGAAATCATGTTTTATTCCAACTTTAATTGCATGTAGCAATCATGTGCTTTCACTAAATTATTTCCATCAAGCATACATAGTGCCATTATTTCCAGCATGCCAAGAGACACACCTGCAGACCCTGCCCTCATCGGCAAAGCCAATGCAGTTTCATATAGTGGTCCTCCCCCATAAACACACACACGCAC
>RJWJ010036763.1:0-15893 GCA_004363605.1 Indri indri | reverse complement strand
GAGTGTTTACACCATAGAAATGAGAAAATACTACAAATCAGGCTTTCTTAACTCTCAGAGGGCCCGTCGGGAAACATATACCAGCATAGTACTGCAGGGGGAGGCTCAATTTTTTAAAGAAAGGAGGGGGCAGTGGGAGGGGTACTAAGCAGACAGTCCTCTATACCTTCCAAGAAAGATTAAAATAGTATTTAACAATACATACAAATGAAAAAAACAAAAATGGTAAACATTAAAAACAGGGACAGAAAGTACATCAAACTAACGTGGTTACCGTAATGAAACTTTATATTTAGGAGTAAGAGTTCTAGGACCCAGTACAAAGGAAAAAGGAACAATTATTGACCCTTTTTTGATGTTATGGTAGATAATTAGTTTCAAATTTATGGTAGCAAGAAAAGAGCTGACGCTGACTGACTGCCCCGCAGGCTCCCCTGTGTTCTAGCTTGTTCACTGGTACCTGCAAGCTGGCAATGCTTAAGTGAGCGCGCCTGCGGTTCTCCAGCTCCACACCAAGCCATATGACATCCTGGATCCTCACCTCCACATCCTCCTAAGTGTTTTTAAAATGTACCTTATATTTCACACACCTTTGACAACGATGACACAGAGTAAATATTCTGTTGAATTAAATAATTAAATTTGATGATATCTATGAAAACAGAAGCATAATTGGCTGGATCAATTACTCTTCCATATTTTGAATATTAACTCGTGGGTGTTTTTAAACCACAGATATGAATAAAGTCACCAGGAATGGAATTATGAATAAGCAGAGGGGGTGTTTAGCCACTTTTATGACTTGACTTTAGAGACACTGTGAAGGCTTTTCTGCTCCACTCCCTTTCAGAAGGAAAGAAGAATTATGCCTACATTCTGGGATGATGGGAATAATTCGATCATTAGAAGTCTAATTCTTTGGTTTAACCCTTCCTCCAGGCTGGCTACACAACTGGCAGCACCCAGTGCAAAATAAAACTGTGGAGTCCTTTGTTCAAAAAGGGAAAGTGCCATTACAGAAACTGAAATGTAAACTTTTTCCTTTAAAAATGTTTTAATTACTTATGAAACATATTAGGAATAATAGTGAGGTACATGAGTAACAATATGAACTTTAAAACGTCAAAATATTTTTGATGTCATAATTTTACATAATACAATAAATAATACTTGATTAATGTGATATCCTGATTGATCATAACAATGTTCTGGCTTGGATTTCTGCAAATTAATTCATTAGGTCCTCAAAACTTATACTTTTAGCAACTTCACTTTCAATTGATGTAGCGGAAAGTAATGTCAGTCACACTTGGCAAGTGCAAAATCCACTAATGATTTTTTATAATTTTTAATTTTGAGATCTGCTGAAATAATTGGTACTGAAGCTCTAGGATATGACAGCATTGGGATAAATTTCTGATTATTTTGAAATGTAAAATTTAGTATTTCTAAAGCTGATGATTCTCATGCAATAATTTTTCTAGAAAGATTTAACTCTTTATACAAATCCATTTGTGAAAGTCTGAGTTGAATTTAATCTTCAATGAAAATTTATACCACAGCATTTTAATGTTTCTTCTGACATTGCCTGTACAAGAAATGTACAGGAACTCAAAAGTAGCTTCGTGATTTGTATATGATTCAAAAGGCCTAATTATGCATTCTATCTCTGCATCTTCGATTGTAAGGAAAATTAATTTTAAAATTATCTTCTTCATTAATAATTGGTTCATTCAAAGCTTACTGTGAAAATAGTGTTCTTTTTCATTGAATACCACAATTTTTGCATTCAATTTCTTTTTTTCTTTGCATTTAATTTCTATTTTAAGCCTGTGGATATTTGCTCTACAACATGTCAGCAGTTTTCAAAATCAAAGATTCTAAACTCCTAATTCTAAAAAGTCCCTGAAATGCTTTATTGCAATGTGGTGTATATGCTTTTATTTTGTATTAATTACAGACAATGTTTACTGAGCTACTGCCTGAGCCCTGGCAGTTCCTGTTGCCATGCTCAGGTCAGAGAGTTAGTATTTGTGCAGATGGGCTCTGGGGATGGCCCCTGTCAGGCATGGCTTGGCAAGTCACACTCCCTCTGAGGGTCCCAGCACTGCCACCACAAGGAGGGCCTTCTCTTGCCACTTCTGCTGCTACCTTTGCCCTAGCCAATCTAGGCAGAGGAGCAGACCTGGCCACCTCATGGCCCTATGGCGCCCTGGACTGCCCCAAGGCACATATGTACACACTAGGTCACCAGGATGCCAGGATGCTCAGCTTCTGTGCTGCTCCCAAGCATGCTCCATTGCCCCATTGTATTTTGCTAAAAACACAAGTTCAAAGATAAAATTATTAATTATTTCAAGACAGCACAGGTCTTTTTGAGTGTGGGGGCCCTACACAAATGAACAGATCAAACACCAGTGAAGCACCCCCTGCCTACCTCTTATTTTCTGAGTTAATGATACCCCGCATCTCTGGAGGTGCCAGTAGCCAGTAAATCACAGGGCAGCCTTTGCCTGGGGCCTGGTAACCAAATTACCAAGTTAGCTCAGGGAACTGCAACAAGGCTCTACTTTTCACCCTCTTAGGCCTTGCTCTTGTCCCTCTTCCAGGTTTCAGTTTTGCATGTTTCGAACCTAGATTCTCTTTTGCTAACTCTTAGAGACTGGCCAATCGAAGCTCCAGGTTTGGCACAACTGCTGGCATCTTAGAGCTACCTCCCCTTTTCTGAGAAGGGAGAGATCCAACAGTACCTCAGTAAGAACTTGATTATCAGATCCTGAGTCCTTGCAGATGTAGAGGTTCTGGTGCCAGAGGCATGGAGGTGGTGGAGGTGTCAGGGCTTGGGAGTGGGGTAGCTGTGGGGGGAATAAGAACACAGGCAGCCAGAGTACTTGATTACAAATGGAGGCAAAACATGAAATTTTTAATCCAAAATTACAATTTTCAAATTATTGAGAAAGATGAGGTGATTATTTGGAGTATCACTCTAGTCATAGAAAACATACAAATCTAGTTCTGGTTTTGTGTCAAAAGAGTCCTATTATTTTAGTGGTTGCTCACTTATTATATCCTATCTATATCTATTCATCTACTTATATAGCTACATATCATATCTCGACACTGTAAAAAATTTTGATTTCCTTAGAAATAAATTTTTATTTTCTTTATTTCTCTTATTCTAAGATTCCTTCAGGTAACTTATTTAAATGTTAACAAAATGTGTGGTAGAAATCCATGTCATTTATTCTATAGGCCATTTATAGATGAAAAGATATTACGAGTGTTCTTGGTCTGTGTTTCAAAGGAATTAACTCTCTTTGTTCCTGTATAACTTCTTATATCTTTTTTTTTTTTTTTTTTTTGAGACAGAGTCTCACTCTCTTGCCTGGGACGAGTGCCGTGGCGTCAGCCTAGCTCACAGCAACCTCAAACTCCTGGGCTCAAGCGATCCTACTGTCTCAGCCTCCCGAGTAGCTGGGACTACAGGCATGCGCCACCATGCCTGGCTAATTTTTTTTCTATATATATTTTTAGCTGTCCAATTAATTTTCTTTCTATTTTTGGTAGAGACGGGGTCTCGCTCTTGCTCCGGCCGGTCTCGAACTCCTGAGCTCAGAACGATCCGCCCGCCTCAGCCTCCCAGATTGCTAGGATTACAGGCGTGAGCCACCGCGCCCGGCCAAACTTCTTATATCTTGAAGAGAAAAACAACAGGAAACCATTTGATTTCCTTTTTCTCAGAGGTCAATAGAAAATGGCTATGAAACTAGAGATAGTGCTATTCTAGCTATGCCAGTGTCTAGGTTGCCTAAGATGTTAATGAGATACAGCTGCAGAAATGCTTTAACTGAGAAGAGAAAGTAACTGGCTAGGTTCTCTTCCAGCCCACCTCTTCCCAACAACTTCCCCTCTCCAAACTCCAGGAGATAAGATACACCTGATACTTTTCTTTTGGCTATGGAGGAGCGGGAGTAAAAGGCAGAATGGTATTGCACCAGCTCAGAAACCCGGAGCACAAAGTTACCCTAATGGTAACTTTGTTAGGATGTAGGGTATTATGAATTACTCAGCCTGTTTAATAAATCCATACCTGGGCCCCAGGTGGATGAGGAAGGGTGAGAGGAGAGAGAGCCCCTGCCAAAACCAACCAGCTCGAACAGGGAGGGCAGCTCATCATTGCAAGGAATTGTGGGCAAATGTCTCCCGAGGTAACCATCCCTGCTCATCTTCTCACCTGCCAGTTTCTGTATCTGTCTGTATGTTCTCATGTCTCCTTTCTGTCCCAGAGAACCTCTCTGGACTTTATCTTTTGATTGCTTAGACCTAGGGCATCCATCATCTCTCCTACTTTGCTGGACAACTACCCTTAACCCTTCCAGGCTAGCCCCTCCTTGTTGTCATTGCATCTGGGGTGACATTGATTGAGTCGTATATGATTATTTATCATTTCTTTGGCCTGGATAGATTGTAATGAGTTTTACGACTTGTCAAATTTCAAGGCTCTGTTTCGTACCACATATGATGTTGAAAATTTGAAAAGTGCTTAATAATTATCCAACAATGAGTAAGCTTTGAAGGAAGATAACAAGTATTATGAAATAAATTGCAGAGTTATGATTGAGGCTTATTCAGAGCAAAGTTATTTTTGGAATATTTTGAGCACCAGATAAATGTCAAAGGCACCGGTGGGAAATAGCAAAAACTGCTGAAATAGCATAACTTCATATTTATAGCTGCTGCAGACGAGATGGAAATGTTCTATACGGGGTTGGTCTGTGTGAGGAAGTGTTTCATGGGACTATCAAAATTCTATCTTAGGTTGTCATTTTGGGTACTAAAAATTTTCAAGTAGTGATTTAAAGAATCTTGAGGTTTCCTTTTGACATGGCCTAGAAATCTTTGGCAACTAATTTCTGTATGACTCAAAGGATTTCCCCTAGAGGGGAATCCTACTATTAGGCTTTTAAAGAATAAACTCTTGTGACTCTGGATGCATTTGTAGCCCTGCCTAGTGGGTGAGCATGATTTATTTCTGAAATCCCTAGGGAATAGTGAGACTAAAGAAAAATTAAGACACTGGGTACACTACACTAGGCAACGTAGTATATAATTCCATCTCTGCTTTAGAATTTTGAATTTAACCAAAAAATAATTGTGTCCATTACAGGTGCCAATGGTTGAATTGAGACAAAGTGGAGAATTAAATGTACATAAAATCTTGCATTGTATAAATCATACACAGTCACGTGGCATGACCAAATGTATCCAAGTGTATTTACATGTGACTTTGAATTGTAACTGCAGAGAACTGGTCAGGGAAAGAGTAGTACCCAAGCACCCCGCAAGTTAAGCGCTGGAAACAGATAGTAGGAGCAATCTGAAATTGAGCCAAGCTCTTTGGATTACAAAGCAATCTTCAAGTTCATTTTGCTATCCATGGAGAGAGATAAATCACACCTATTAACTTACCTAATTGTCCTTAGCTGGCAGTATTAGATTCAGCCTTGTACTCCTTTAACTTTCATTTCATAGCCATTTGAGATGGAATACAATATTTGGAAAAGTACTTTACAGTGGGTTAGTGATTTCTGTTCAATTCCTTAAGATATTACTTCAAAGTAACAGAATTTATTGAACAGTATATATGCCAGTTTGCTCAGCACATTGCTCTCTGAAGAACTGATGGCCACCTCCTTCCCCCAGCTTTAAAACCATGTTAATATACTGGGGAAACAAACTCAGTTAGCTTTGAACAATGATCAAAGGACAATTATGAAAATGTGTGAATTTGAAAGGCTAGAATGTGACACCACAAATTTAAAAAATATTTGTCCTACAGAAACGTTTGCAGCTTGTACGTGATATGCTTGGATATTACAAATGTGAACAAGCTGTAGGGAGTGAAAATCTAAACTAGCTTTTCCTTTCTTTCCCTGCTTTTGCAAAAAGCATATTTTTCCCCACATATTTGCTGAGCAGTTTTGCTTTATTATGAAAATTAAGTCAGCTGCGGAAAGAAGACGTCCTTTTCTAGTTGAATTACCTCCATAGAAGCTTAGGCTGTCTTAGATTGAGAGTAAGAATAGCACAAACCTGTCTTGAGCATGGCCAGGTTTGCCAAGATAGGATAACAGTCTATCTAATGTGAAATAAGGAATACCTAGGTTGATGTGCTGGCCAAAGGTTTGGAGCCAAAAGGTTGGACAGAGACTGGAGCTGGAACACTGACTTTAATTAAGAGGATAAAGACCATGTCTTCTTCTCCCTTTGAATTCATGACAACATAATGCTGACTGTATTCCTTCCTGAATTCTATTCAAAGACTTAATAATCTCTCCTTCCTCAGGAGTACTTTTATGTTTCTAGAAGGAAACACTTATCACTTGATTCTTCATTGAGCATTGTCTTTAATTGGTCTGCAGAATGTGTTATTCATTCCCAGGAAATGCAAACTCCAGATACCATTTATTGAGATTCACCATGTACTGGGAACTCTGCAACACACTTTTATATGCATTAGCATTTAATCTCACAACAAGCCTATGCGGCAGTTGCTATTATTATTTTCAAGATCACACAGCTGATCTAACTCTGGAATTCAAGTCTGTTAAGTTTCTGAGCGCTCGCCTTAACCATAGCTCTACACTGACGTGCGTGTTAATAAATTGGCTAACCTGGCGTTCTCCCTGCAGCTCTGTTCTTCTCAATCCTCATACCTGCCATTATGGATGCTTCAACCCACTTCGTTGCCATTTCTGCTGTTAGTTGTATTGATCAGAAAGGAGATCTATTTTATTGAAGGAAAAAAATGTATTAGGTTTAGTAGTTTTTAGAAACAGGAGATGTTAGGTCAGCAGATTCAGGAGAGGCTCTAGAAGAAACAGACAAGATAAAGAGGATGAGGTTCCCCAGTGTTTACATTTCTGTAACTCAGGAGGGAAGAGTGCCAAGAACAAAGCTGAGGTTTACCCAGGAAGAGGAGAGGGTCCAACTACAATAAAATTTTACAGACAACAATCCCAAGTTGTTTGGGTTGCAGGGTCCCCGCCTCGATTTCCTGAGAAAGACAACATGAAAATTAAAGAAACAATAGTCGGGGGGTGAAGTCACTTGTGTAATTAGGGCCAAAGTGACCTATGGTATCTGTAAATTGTAGTTCCATTTAAAGAATAATCTCCAAGGCGATTGGTCGGGTGGGGGGAGTTGGATCACAGCAAAGGATGAGATCATGAGTGCAAGAAAGTACATAGTAAATCCATGAACTCTTATGCTTCTTGGGTCTTCCATGCCTGTGGGCTCGTTGATATGCTACTGGACTGATTTTGGTCAGCTAAGGATAAGCTGAAAAATCATTTGTCCATGTGACCATGTGTGTTGTGCAGATGGCTGCTCCCACCCTTCAGCACTGAGAGATCTTGGAGCTTGTTTTTCTGGTGGTTTTATGATTGATCCTCGAATAATAATTACTAATTATATATATATTTAGTAACAGCTATCAATAGCATAATTATGGTTACTGTGAAATATTGATACTATATTTATTAATAGTTATTAATGCAGCTAACCCCCTGTATATATACTCCTGTACCTAGTTTCTGTCAGGAAAGGCTGAGCTCACACAAGGGCTTGGGATAGGAGGACAGTCAGCATTCAGGGCTGCCTCTGAAACCCTTGTGCTATTGTAAGCAAACTTCTCTATTCCCCCCAGACTTTCTCCTTAATGCTCCCTCCAGTTTTTGGCTTTAATTAAAATCCCAGTCTCACAGGTGACCAGAGAAATGGTTGTTAGCTGGGTGTGGTGCCTCATGTCTGTAATCCTAGCACTCTGGGAGGCCGAGGCGTGGAGGATCCCTTGAAGTTAGGAGTTTGAGACCAGCCTGAGCAAGATAGAGACCCCATCTCTACTAAAAATAGAAAAATTAGCCGGGCCTTGTGGTGTGCACCGTTAGTCCCAGCTACTCGGGAGGCTGGGGCAGGAGGATCGCTTGAGCCCAGGAGTTTGAAGTTGCTGTGAGCTATGCTGATGCCACAGGACTCTAGCCCAGGTGACAGGGCAAGATTCTGTCTCAAAAAAAAAAAAAAAAAAGGTTGTGATGACGAATGGGTGAGTGGTGACCTGTTGTCCAGCTCTCTCCACTACAAATCCTAAATCGATGGCCGTCCAACTTCAGTGAACATCACCGTCATTTGGAGGACTTGATAAAACACAGACTTCTAAGCATTGTCCTCATTTCTGATTCAGTAGGTCTGGGGTAGAGTCTAGAGTTTGCATTTTCTAACAAATTTCTAGGTAACATTGATGCTGCTGCTCTGGCAACCACACTTTGAGAGCCACTGTGCAAAAACCATTACTCTTTCATTGGCGAAAATGCTCAACTTCCTTTGCAACCCTTGCCAGGTATACCAGGCGATCTCCAACTACCGACATCCCAGTCACCCATATAGACACTCTTGGAAGATCTTATGGCACCAAGTCCGTTGTTTTCCTTGCTACTCCAACTCCCGAATTTGTTCTAGAAGTTTCAATACCATGGAACCTTCTAGCACCCTAGGTTCCAGGATGTATTTACCTCGTCAGTTCCACAGATTTTCACCTCTACTCTTAAATCCCATTTTCGTTACCCACTCTCAGAGTCATAACTTGAAACTTACCATCACTCTTAACTTCTCCACCACATACAATATAATTTTCACTTTTCTTCTTCTCTAACCCTAGCTTCCACTCCTTCCAGTCCTCACACCTCCTCACCTCGACTTTACTACTGTTTGAGCACAAGGAAAGTTTGATCACCTTGATCTCCTTATTTCACTCATCTTTCAATCCCTTCTTGGCTTCTAGCCCTTCTCGGTATGCTCTTGTATCTCTGTATTTCTACCATTCTTTCCGCTGATCGATGCTGGATCATTGCCACAACCTGTCCTCTCCATTGTCACACTCGGCAGGGGGGGGTGTGGAAGGCTGGTAGAGTCGATAAAATATAAACATAAATAACCATGGTATGTAGCAATGTCCCCTAAAAATCATAAACCTACTGCAGAAATCCATAAACTTGTAAGGTAGGAAAGAGTACATCTAGTTAGGATTATCATGAAAAACTTCCAGGCTAATATGGGAGTTACAAACATAGATAAGACACTGCTAGGCTCTTAAGCACTTTAAGTATAGGATGGTGTAATTTGTATTCATTTCACTGGTAGCATCTAGCACTTTTTAAAAAGAGAATTGATAAATTGTGTCTCCTCTAGCGTGATTCTTTATTCATTACACAGTACAATGAAATGCCCTAAGGGGGCTGAAATGCTGACTGAAAAAATTTTAAAAGGCAATTTATCACTCTATATGTGTGTGTAGATACACACACACGTATTTGTTGTATGAGCATAGAGAAATCTGGGGAGGATAAATACCATCTTGCTTTATCTATCAGCAAACAGGTTACATTTGTGATGAGGTAAATACCCCGTTTTGTAATTTAAACTTTTGCAGTAAAAATAAAAATATTATTTGGGGGGAAAAGGCAATTAATGTTTTTGGCAAAAAGTGATAGAAATAATAATACTTCTTATATTTCTGGAGGCCCTACTGTACGTCAGGCACATGCTACCTCACTTCCCCCCACCATCACCCTGCAAGGCTGTGTTACGTTATGTATCTTCATTTTGCAAATGACACTCAGAGTAGTTACAGTGTTTAATGAATTATAAGATCGAGAATTTAAAAACACTTTAAATCTTTGAAATTTGTATGAATATTATCATTTGTGGTATCTTAGATTTGATATAATAGGGTAACTCACACTGTTACTAAGTATTAGATATAATGTTTTAACTCGTGGTTTGATTGGCACTCAACTCTGTACTTTTTTCTCATTGAATTGGATTATCTTTTCTAACAAAAAGGAGACTTTTGTTCCTTCTCCAGGTTTTTTTCTCTCTCCCTCTTAGACACACACACACTCTCTCTGTCTCTGACAAGTTCTTACATCTTTGTCCAAACTAAAAATATCCTACTCATCAGACGTTCTGCCTCATGCTCAAGCCTTATGCTTATTTTGAGTTTAGCCATGGTGAATTTCATCTGTCTAACTGGTGTGCTAGTCTAGTCTCTTTTCTCCTGCTAACTTACTCAGTTATTTTATTTCGTTCAAGTCTGTGTTACCCATAACCCCTTGGCATCAGTTGCCTTGACATTGGAGAAGGAGCTAATCATCTTTCTTATATATTTGGCTAATTGGCCAAATTAATTGATAGACATAATATCGGTATTTTTATTTTTCTTGGGCAAGTTAGCCACCCTGGGCCAGTGCTTCGTGAGTTGGGCACACCACAAGATATAATTGATGTATCTTAAAGCAACAGTTTTACTTGAAGATTTACTTGAAGGGGAAGTAGAAGTGGAACCTTGAGAAATGTGGATGAAAACCTTTGAAATAATTGTTTTTTATCTTAAAGGAAACAAGAAAATATTATAGAACAGAATGAAATATGTATGTATTTTTACATAGCTTGAACTGGTGGCAGACTACTCATGGCAACTTGTGTTTAAAACCATAGACTTTGAATTCTAGCTCCTCCCTCTTCTAGCAGTGTGTTCTTGGGCAAGTTGCTTAGCCTTTTTGTGTCTCAATTTCTCAGTTTACTCATCTGTAAAATGGGAATAATAATAATATCGCCTTCCTCATAGAGTTATTATGAGAATTAAATGATTTAAATGATGAGTGTATCTTAAATGTTAGGACAGTGGCTGGTACATAGTGAACTCTCACTAATGTTAGCTATTTTCATTGTTATATATACTTCTAAATATCCCAGGTGCTATTCTTTTGTTCTTCTCTTTCGTTAAGTTGTCTTGGAGCAAAAGTTTGAGAAGCTCTGTCTCAGCCCTCTCTGGGATTCTCTCCAGTATCCTGCACTTGATTCTCTTCTGTTGATCTTGTAATGTTTCAGGAATGCACTGTTTTCCTTTTTCTCTTCTCTTCTTTTTTTTTGCAGCACCGTTAAAAACAAAGAGTAGCTGTTTTAGGAATTTGGGAAGTGAAGGGGAGTGACTGTTAGTTTTACCCATGTTTAAAATGAAATGACTTCATAACTGAGAATGGCATGCCGCAGTTAAGATTTTGGAGGTATGGAAGTGCAGATTTTCAAAGTCTCAACTCCCTTTGGAACTATCATCTGGACCCATTGGTCATAAAATATAAAAGTCGTACTTAAAACTTTCTCTCGTAAGATGTGGGATATGGGCAGTCTCATCTAGTTATGGCTCATCTGGGAATGAACTTTCTGACGCAAATGAGGTTTAAAAAAAAAAGGATAGTGTCTCTTTATTTGGTTAACACTACTATTTCTGCACTCTGTTTTTCCTTGTCAGCTTTAAAATGAAGGGGAAAAAAAGTAAAGCATTCTGCCTAAACTTGGCAGTAGAATTTCAGTGAGTGAAAATTCTCCACTTACAGCAATGCTTGAAGTGGCTGCACAGTGAGCACCCCCAGGCTGTTCTCGACAGGTCAGAACACCCCCCTATGCCTGGTTAACAAAGCCTGACAGCCTAGAAGCCACAGAAAAATACCAGTGTAAGACTATGGGATACTTGTCCCCTGTTCTTTCTTCCCCCTTCCATCTGATATTATCTTTGGCTCAATAGTGCAAGAACTCAGAGGGCAGATAGTCCAATCTGCGGTTGACGTTGCTGGACCTGACTCAGCCTTCTCCTCCATTCCCAGAACCTAATCACTTGGAGGGCAGAGGGCAGGATAGGAGCAGCCTCGAGGATTGGAGAGCAGTAGGGACTGACCCATCTGTTGCTATTCCCCTTTGCCTGCCAATATCTTTTAGGTTCCTGATTTTTGCACCTGGAAATGAAAGTATAATAATGTTGACCATAACTCATAGTGATTGAGTGCTTATGAGTTGCCACGTACCATGTTAAACACACAACTTTATAGAGCAGACATTATTCCTTCTATATCAAGGATGAACTGGAGGCTTAGAAGAAACATTGGGTAAATTGTGCAAGGTCACAAGCAGGTCACAAGCCAGAAGTACCCAGCATTGGAAAAGACCTGACTCTGTTGAGTTAGAGCCTGTTGCATTGATTTGCCATCAACACATAACAAACCGCATCATACAAGAACAATAATGTCTACAGGTCATCTTGGGAGTTGGCTGATCTAAGCTGGGCTGGGATGGGTGGCTGGGGTAGCTCTGTTCTGCATGGCTCTGATCTTCCTCCTGGGACTAGTAGGTTAACCTAGAAATGTATAAGAAGGAAACTGGAAATACACAAGATCTTTTAAGGCCTAGGCTTAGAACTGACACTCATTTCTGTCTCATTCTATTGGTCAAGGCAAGTTACAAGGCCAAGCCCAATGTCAAAGACCAAAGAAACATACATATGTCACCTTTTTTTTTTTAAGAGACAGGGATCTTGCTGTGATGTCCAAGTTGGCCTCGACTTTCTGGGCTCAAGAGATCCTCCTGCATAGCTGGAATGATAGGTGCATGCCACTGTGCTGGGCTGAGACATACGAGGTCTGTCCAGAAAGTATCCAGCCATTGTTAATATAAAGAGAATGTGTTACATGACTGGATACTTTCCGGACAAACCTTGCACTTCACCTTTGTGGGATGTAGTGGATGCTAAGGTACACCTCCAGATCCCCTTTTAGAACCAAGGCACTTATTTTCTCAGCTGCTAGGAATATTGCTTGCTTATGTTGACTTACAGATAGCCCTCTCACCCCACACCTGACTCCCATCCTCCCAATTGTGCCCTCACCCTGGCTACCCCATTCCCACCCACCACAAATTGTCTTCAGCTGAAGGGCACTGCTTTGCCCAAGGGTGCAACCCACATCCAATGACTGGTCAGATGTGAGTACAAGGTCTGAGCCCTCGCCTCAATCGGAGACATCTCTGAAGGGCCATCCCAGCTCCAGAGCTTCCCATGGGATTGGCTGAGGCCTTGGTTGTAATTAAATTTGTCCTATTTTTCTCTCTGCCCAATCTTGCTTCTCTTACTCCCTTAAAATTTCCAAGAGCCCTCTTCAATGATTACACCATGCAAATCTAACCTGCAACAAGGGAGGAACTCCAAAGTCAATGGCAAAGAGCATAGACACTTGCAGGAAGAATCAGAGCCAATAATGCAATCTACTACACCTCTACATTTAATAACTAGACTAAACTGCATAGCAGCTTCCAACAAGATACTGCATCCCAATATGTAGTGAAGCAAACACTGAATTTCTGTCTGAAATGTGCAAATATGTATTTAATCCGTTGTTACTGGACCTTGAAATATGTTTGAGATGGAACTCTGCAAAGGCATGGGATCCTGAAGAGTTGTCAGCAAATGGAAACTTTGTAAATTGAATTAAATTCTAAATGCATGGTGACAGTTTGGTATTCTAAAGTGAAAATTGCCGTGAATTATTTTATGAATAATTGCTTTAATAACGTACTGATTTTTCTATGTCGGGTTTTAATATATCACCAGTTTATTTCATTTTTATGAACCCATTCCACTTTTCTATAATTCCATGTATATGAATTATAGCATGATATCATACATTTATTTTTTGGTCTCTGGATATTAATGGATTTCCTTTGCATCAATTTTAAGTTGATACGAACCTGAGTGAATTCACGGGATTCTGGGGAAAGGGATGGGTGCATGATTACTGGAAATGAGCACCATGGATATGATTAACAGGGCCGACAAACATCCCAGTAGGAGAAATTTTGGCCAAGTAGTATTCCTTTGTCCAATGAAAAAGCAGGAACAGTCTGGGCGCGGTGGCTAATGCCTGTAATCCCAGCACTTTGGGAGGTCAAGGTAACAGGATTGCTTGAGTCCAGGAGTTCAAGGCTGCAGTGAGCTGTGATCATGCCACTGCACTCCAGCCTGGGCAACAGAGTGAGATCCCTAAAAAATATATATACAGGAGCAGAGAAACTAGATAATTTGCTCCACTCAGGGATAGGGATTGATAAAATAGGAACAGCAGAAGGATGATTCAGCAGGAAAGTCAAGAGTTCTCATAGAATATTGCTGATAGGACTGTTCACGATCTCCAGGGTGTGAAGGACAGGCCAGGCCAAAAACAGATCAGAACACTTGTGATCGAGGGACTCGAGGTCCCAGTGAGAAGAAGGAACAGGCTTGCAGTAGAGACAGATTCAACTAAAGTTTGTTCTGTAAACTTGTGCTATGCAAGTCATGTTTACATTCACTTCCCTCGTGCTTTCCTGGGAAGGTTGAGGCTCTCTGAAATAGTTTCCTGTATCAGTCTGGGTCCAGCAAATACTGTTGATATTTTAAATCCCCAGAGGGGATTTAATACAGGGAGGTGACAGAGGTAAAAAGCTTGAAGTGGGACAGTGAGGCATCCCTGAGATTATCAAGAGAAGGAAGCTGCTGCCACTGGCTACAGTTTAAGGAAGAAAAGGAGCCAGGTCACCAAGCAGAAGCTGGAACCACGGCAGGCCACGGGGCAAGAGCTGGGTCCATGCAAGAGACAGCCACTGCCAGAGACAATGCCTGAAGCAGGCGGGGGGGAGGGGGGGGTGGAATACCCACACTTCTTTCTTTCTGCTCTCCCTTCAGGGCCTCCTGTTGCCTGAACTGACCCAGAAATCAGAGGGCAAAGGAACCTGGGGAAAGTAACAGGGCAGAGCAGGGCAGGGAAAATAGATCTGAGAGCAAAACAGAACAAGACCAGCACAAGGCCTCAACTTCCCAGCTGTCCATGGAAAGGTCTTCCTCCTCTTCCATCTCCATGGGTGTCTGATTTCTGCCAACTGCCTCACCCAGGCTCTTGACGGCTGGTTTCCAGTTAGGCAAAGCCAATGGGTGGCACCAGCAGGAGATTGGGAGGTGAAAGGAAAGGTCAGGTTATTCTCCCCCACTCCCTCTCTGTTTTAGAGACACCTCTCTGACAGGGGTGGTGCCCTTCATGACTACAGATCCAGCTGGGGGCTTCTCCTCAGGGCTCCAGGTCTCGCCAGGTTTCCCTAGGAGTGGCTTCCTTCCATTTCTGGTCCCTGGGTGTCTCAATATCCCTGGTTAACTCCCTTAATCCTGCCTACAGCAATGTCAGTAGTATCTTTTTAACAAGGATACTTTTTAAACAAAGTCTCTGCATTTGAACAATGTGGCTTGAATTCTGTCTCCTGCCAGGATCCTGGCGGGTACCCTGACCTACTGCATTCTTTTCCAAACTCCTTGCAGGTTTCACATTTTCCCCTCTGCCCAGATCAACAGTGTGGCATAGTAGAAAGAGTGCTGCCCTTAGTGGCAAACACACATGGTTTTATTTCTGGTTCAGTCACTCACTGACAGAATTACTGGCTGGGAGAGTTATTTAACCTCCTAAGCCTCAGTTTTCTTGCCATTAAAGTGGAAAGTGGGGATAACGATGGTTTTAGCTGGATTATGTTGGGAAACCTGTGCTTGGCTCACGTGTTCCAGGCCTCATCAGCCTGTTGTCACAAAACAAGGTCTTTTTTATATTTCAGTTTTAATGGCATGAATCCCCTTCCTACCTGACTGAAAGAAATTAACTCCCTTCAAAATATTTCCAGTTATTTCTAGAAGTTTACAAAGAAGTCCCCTTGCAAGCCAATCTTCCTTTTGCAGTTGCCATGGTCTTCTTCCCTGTTATTTTTCCTCTGCCCCAGCTCCCACATGTCCAGCTTCTGCTTGCAAGGACACTTGCTGAGGCTTTGCCAAGGCTGAACTTTTTCCAGGGTCATTGTCCATCACAAGAACACAGCCTGTGCCAAGGGGGTTGACTCTTAATGTTCCCAAAGAGTCTGGCCCTTGGGAGGCCTCCGTGTGGCCCAGTTCTGTGGAGTGAAGAAGAGAATGGCCTCCCCGGGCTCTGAGCCATCTC
>RJWJ010036762.1:0-15902 GCA_004363605.1 Indri indri | reverse complement strand
GATATTAACTCATCAACAATTAAGTGCACATATAGTAATAACATTCATCGGGTGTCGGGCAGATGTGGGGGGAGGTGGGTATGGGTGCAGTGTGCACCTTCTGGGGGATGGACACACTTGAAGCTCTGACTCGGGTGGGGCAAGGGCAATATACATAACCTAAACATTTGTACCCCAGTAATATGCTGAAATTAAAAAAGAAAAAAAGAAAAAAGAAAAAAAAAAGAAAAAAAAGAAAAAGTAAAATCAATGGAGTAGAATCACATTTAAAAGAAATAAAGCAAAAGGATTCCACAGCATTGAAGCCGTAAGCTTTCAGATTGAAAGGGCCAACGAAAGGTGCAAAACAGTGAACAAAAAGAAACTCCCATTGAAGCACATCATTCAGAATTTCAGAACACCTAGATAAAGATAAATTGCTAAACAGCTACTACAGGAGAAAATAGAAACTGGTTAGATTAAAAGAATGACATTGACCTTTTAAACAAGATACAGGAATATTAAAAAGTAAAGCTTTTAAAACTCTGAGGAAAACTGTTTTCCTAGAATTATAATAGAAACTACAGATAAACTGTGACAGAAAAAATTTTAAAAACATTGAAAATGAAAAACTTTGTACAAAATTACCTTTCTGAGGAAGTAATTGACCCATTCCACTACCTGGAGGGAGCAGCAAATGAGAAGAAGATGTGGGCTCTAACCTAATAAAGGGAATTCCAGGTGAAAAGAATTCTAAGGGAGTCCCAGCAAGAGGCTAATGCAGCAGACTTAGAGAACAGCTGCCAACTGCATGAGAGGAGAGTTGGTTAAGGAGAGATTTCCTTAGGGAGGAAAAGGGGTTTGAGGGATTTGAGAATGTATGCATGTGTCTGTACTAAAAGAAGAATTACACTTTGAGATTAAGATAGAGATTGGGAAATTACACATACATAAAAAATTAGCAAATGAAAATACAAAAACTCACCATTATTAACTCTGGGGAAAACAAGTAAGAAAGTAAATGCAATCCTGTACACTATCTAGAATAGATTTGAACAGTCTTACGTGATTGCAATGATGTAAGCCCTTGAATGTCAATTGAAAACATTGGGAGGTTAGGGAGGGGGGGAAGAAAGGGGTGTTGTTAGAGAAAGTAATCCTCTGTTCCACATCCAGAGGACAAGTAATATCTGAACTTGAAAAGTCAAGGAATATGAGTAAGAACAGATTTATTACAAAAGTTTATAGTAGAAGAAATGTTTGGAAATTTCAAAGAAGTTGCCTCTGGGGCAACCAGCAGGATTCAGAGGCAGGGTAGGGTGTCAAAGTGGTGGCTTTTTAAATCTTATTTGTGTATTTGTCTATTGTGGGTGGATCGTCACAAGCTTTGAGGCACAATTTTATTTCACTTTTTTACATTTCATTTGCTACTTTCATAAAACTAAATAGTAAATAAAGATATTTGACTTTGGATTTACTTTTTGAAAATTGATATTTTGGTATTGGCCATACAGAAATTTTAAAATAGCATACATATTAGCTCTTGTTTCTAGTTTTTTACTACTGTGGATGCGTAGAGCATATTTTCTACACCTTTTTAAAGTTTGTCCTCCTCTATTAAGTCTTTGTTATAATCTTGGTTCTGTGACTTTCATTTATTCACTTATTTAGTTTATTTATTCAGCTAGCTACCAGTCTAGGCCCTGGGGATACAGCCGTAGACAGAGTAGAGGACTTCTCTGCTGACATCAAGCTTATCTTTTGGGCATATTGGGATAGAATGTCCTTGCCTAAGTCGTGTATTGTAATCTACTTGACCTTTGGATTCCTCAACTATAAAATGGGTACACTACCCACCTATCATTTCAAAACTTAATTAAGAGGACCTGTCCAGATTAATTTTTTTTTTCTATGTTAAGCGACACCATCTCACAAAGAACCACTTGAATATTCAAGGAGTTTCTTCCACAATCACTCAATCATTTCTGGTACTCTCAAGCTGAACTGTTTGGGATGAGGCCTTCCATATCACAAAATGTTTGTCACATTCTGCTTTAGTGCTAAAAGGGAGATGGCCCAAATCTGTTTCTAGTCATTCGGTTCATCTAAATATTGCAGGACTTTTTGATGTTACATTAGAAGAATATGCAGTCCACATTCATTCCATTCTTTTGTCTGCTTATGCAAAAAAGAAAAAGGAAATGAATCTATTGAAAATCAAAATGCACTCGACTGCATATGATGCAAAAGAATGATTTTGCTAAACATAGCAACTACATAATGCACCCCATTCCCTGACCATCAGCTTGGATATTGAGACTATTTTGTAAATCTTTAGAGACATGCCTTTTTGGTATTTATCAGAAGGTCAAGAGTTTGGAAAGTGAGGGAGTATAAGGCAGAGAGGAATATGGTACCAATATTTATCAAACAATATATTGGAAACAGAAACATACCAGACACTTTGTAAAGTACAGTACAAAACAAGCACCTGTTACCTCTGCTAACCTGGCTTGCACCACCATCACTTCCGATAAAAGCAAAAGTCTCCAAACTGATTTTCCTGCATCTGCTTTGCTCCTTCCCCCACGAAAACATCAGCTAGATGATTCATTGAAAATGTAAGCCTTATTATAACACTTCTCTCCCCAAACTTTCATTGTTTTTCCCAAACAGCCAAATTCATACAATAACCTACAGAAATTCCCAAATGGCCAAATTCCTACAATAACCTACAGAAAGGATTTGTTAAATGAAAGAATCAATAAATCACTGAAACTTGGGTCACTCAATTTATGTAATGTGTTAGGTGTTAAAATTGACATAAAAAGTAATTAGAACATTGGAAAACAATCTCCTGTTGGGATCCAGAACATGTAGTATGAATAAGGACTCTTTGGGAAGTTAGGGGGAGAAGTTTATGTGGGTTATAGTTGTTTGGGTTCCTTGTGTAGCAGAGACTTAAGTGTTAGTTGGGGACATGGATGCCATAACCATTATGTTGTTATGCAGATAAGCACAAGATAGAAAACACAGCACACACACCTGTATATCCTGAGTCCATAGCTATCATCTCCTTGATTCTGTAAGATACATTTTATACCCTCTGTAACAGCTTAAACCCTATGTTTTTAACACAAACTTGTTACCTCTGCTAACACAGTTACAGTGCACTGATGCAGACAGATGCACAGAAGACACACAGGAGACTAAATTAAAATCTGATCTGATGTGTCAAATTTAGAGCAGTGAGAGGTCCATCATGAACACTGTAGAAAAACTTGAGCTCAGGTAAACTCTGTTATCTGGAATTCAATAAAATGAGAACTGATTAAGTGATATCTTTGAAGATACATAGTATAAACACAACTCGTACTTTCTGCAGGCTTTGAGATCCCTAATTCACATGTGATTCAACAAAGAGAAATTAAGTTATGGACAACATCATGAGAGTGTTGGGTTTATTTTATTGCATTCTAATTATTTGAAAATTGATAATTTGTGCACATATGGCAGCTTCCCCTTGATATGAATATTGGATTAAATGAAGCACCCTGACGTTGCCAACTGAATTGAGTGCACCTCATGAGATGGAGATGTGGAAATAGCCATGAGCGTTTCATCACAAGCTGCAATCTTTCTGCAAATTCCTTGGCAAAGAAAGAAGAGACAAATTACTATTAAAGAGTGATTTTCAATCCATGCCCAACCCTTTCACTGGCAAATCTTTAGTTCTAGACCACTGCATATTGTTTGCTTGGCTAACATCTAGAATAGACTGGTTGATTTCAGGCAATAGAATGTGACCACCAAAGGACATAAAACAATTCAGAACAATGTTTTTTTAAATATCAGAAAAGTTCTCATAAATGAGACTTTCCCAGTGTAGGTAAATATTACAGTTGTATTTCTCAAATTTCAGTTATTCACATAACCACATTTAATAGCTCTACCAAATCTATATTTCACTTGCCCTATTATTTGTTCTTTTTCTTAACTTAGTTCATTTAATTTAAAATTAAATACATTATTTTAAAGGAAATATGATATTACTACCAAACTGTAAATAGATATCATTTACTATAAAATGATAGCTACAAACATAAATAAGATGAAACATTATTTTCAAATTTTACTTCTTAGTTTAGGACTGGGCTCTTTTTGCCAAAAGAAAGATATATAAATATTTGCAATGTGTTAAAATCTGGCACCAAAAAGAGATTGTGCATCTGTGTGTGTGCGTGTGTGTGTGTGTGTGTGTGTGTGTGTTAAACACTGGATTAAACAATTTAATTAAGCATTTGAATATATTTTAAAAGTTGATGTCTTTGCTACAAGACTTCTTGGAATCTTTAAAATGCTGATGAACATTGTTATTTTCCCAGA
This sequence comes from Indri indri, assembly GCA_004363605.1. Taxonomy (NCBI): domain Eukaryota; kingdom Metazoa; phylum Chordata; class Mammalia; order Primates; family Indriidae; genus Indri; species Indri indri. Next base: position 11,537 of record RJWJ010036762.1, on the reverse strand, counting down.
GGGGCATATGTTATGCAGTGTTTCACAAAATGTTGTGAGTGAGCATGAGATATTTTCTAGGTTGAACATATTAAAGATACATAATTCTTTCAACATATACTGGCAAATTGCATTGTTCCTTTTGCTGTTTTTCATATTCCTTCATACCTCTATAATGATGCTCTTTGCTTCCTGTAAATGAGTTAGTCACTCTTTCTTGAATACAACATAAACTTTTCATCTCCATTCTTTACTCACAGCCTTTCCTTCACTGCTGGATTATTTTTGGCTGCTAAAAGACATCTCTTCTCTACACAAATGCTTGCACTCAATATAGCCTTCGGAAAAGTGGAAACACCCAAGTTTCCATCAACTGGTGAATGGTTAAACAACATGTGGCAAATCCGTATGATGGAATACTACTTAGCACTAAAAAAAGGCTGAATTACTCATGTATGCTACATCAGTGGATCACAAACATTACGTAAAAAACAAACAAACAAACAAAAAAGACACAAAGGGCCATATATTGTAAGAGTATGTTCGTATGAAGTGTTCAGAAAAGGAAAATCTGTTAAGACAGAAAGTAGATTAGCAGTTGCCTGGGCTATGCTAGGAGTGGAGATTAACTGTAAATGGGTAGGTGGGATCTGACTGGGGTAATGGAAATGTCTTAAAATTGTTTGGATATGATGACTGCACAATTTGATATATTTACTAAAATGCACTAAATTTTACATTTAAAATGGGTGAATTTTGTGGAATATAAATTCTTCCTTAATAAAATTATGTAAAATTTCAGCCAGCCAGCCGGCCAACCAGCCATCTATCCGTTGGCCCATTCTTTCTGCTAAAGATTCTTTCTCTCATGCCTCAATTGAAGGTGATCTTTCCTTGTCTTGAAAAAACACACCATGGTGTTTTTATATGTCTTGGATCTTTTCATTTGCCTTTCTTGTGTGATATTCATTTGAGTATTTGTATAATATTTTTACTGGACTAAGTTTTGCAGACATAAACTATTCTGAACTAATTCAAGTGAAAATACATATTTATTGAATCTGAGTATAGGAAGCAAATTATATTTAATGTAAGTTAACTGTAATAAAAACAAATGAAAATATCCATTAGTGAGTATTATTAAATTACCTGTTATGAAATCTGCAGTTAGCCTTAAGAAGTGACGCAATGCCTCAACACATCAGCTGTTTATTCAAAGGATAATTGCAACAAGAAAAGGCAGCAACAGGAGCAACTGCTATTACTGAATGCTTACTTTGGGCTGGCCGTGGTTCTGGGTGCTTCTGATTTTGTAGATATTCTTCCAGAAAAATAAACTGAAACACAGTGAAGTTAAGACAATTGTCTTAGGCCTGGTGCCCTGGATGCAGAGCTTGAGATAGGGTTCATGTACACAGGGCTTATGGAGGCAGTGCTCTCTAGGGACACTAGGAGTGAGATGAGGAATGTGGAAGAGAAAGGTATAGGAGTTAGGATGTTTCAGGGGAAGTCTACTTTAGTCTGATCCATAGAGAGCTCTGGAGGATAAATAAGAGAGCAGAGTCTGTCCTGCTTTGAGAAAAGATAATGGGACGTAAAGGTACCAATCCCATTTACTGTGTGTGTGTGTGTGTGTGTGTGTGTGTGTGTGTGTGTGTGTGTAGCTACCACATACCTTGGCTGCAATCACCCAAAGGTAATCCTGCAGAGAAGGCAACAGGTGTGAGCCCTTACTGAGTGCCTACCACTGGCGAATGGACATGTCCATAAAGAAAAGAGTTTCTGAGAGACTTGAGCAATCTCTTACAGCATCTGCTACATGTGTTGGTCCAAATCACACATCTAGTAAGGGAAATATCTCAGATTCAAACTATAACATTTCTGAGGCCAACAGTAGTGCTTTCAATTCTCTACCTTTTTCTTCAGTGCTACATTTTGGTATGTTTTGATCTTAAAACACACACCCACACACACACACACACGCAAATGCACAAAACTCCCCTGTTATGCCCTAGGGAAGGTAACTCCCTTGTTACCTTGTCTACAGGATTATCCTTGGGTGACTGCAGCCAAGGTATGTGGTAGTTGATCCATTAGCATCTATTTTTAAACAAAATATTAATTCAAACTATGATAACAGCGTCAAGCCGATTTGATGCCCTTCCATATTCTTATTTTTAATGAATAGATAAAAACATATTTTAATTACATGCATTATTTAAACAGTGTCTGAGGAACTTGGAGGTTGCTTGAAAACAGTTGATTTCTTCCAGCATTTTAAATATTCCCCACTCCACATCTTATTTAGACTAACATATTTACATTCTCTATAAATACAGATTTTCTCAGAACCTCAATTCGAATAGTATTTAAGTCACCACATGTTCCAAATGTATCAGTCTCAATTTCTGAGAAATTACTGTATATTTTTAATTTGCATTCTATCAGAGATAAAATCATAAAAACAAGTAAAATTTGTTATTAGTAAGCAGTAGATGAGCCAACTGCCTGCCAAAGGAAAATAGCGCCAAGAAACTACTAATGAACAAACAAACAAAAATCAAAGTATGGCATCATGCCTGCCATGTAGCACTACATAGAGGAGTGACTAGCTTTGTTCTAATAGTAGCATGACTTACTGCAATAATAAAAAAACCATTTATAGGGAATGACACAAACTCTAAATGGAAATTCCTCGCCAGAGCTCTTGGAAGCCTGTGTTCATCCATTTCCATCCTTTGTCCAGTTCAGCCTCTTAACCATTTAAATGCAGATATCAGGGGAATTTCCATATCCTCCACTAATCTTGGTTACCTATCTTTTCCCCTTATCTCTCCTATTTTGCCTATTTTAGAAACAGCCTCACAGCTTTTAACTTGAGAATAAGTAGCCAACAGATCAGAATACTTGGAGTAAATGGAATGTTTGGATGATATCGTGTGTGCATTTCACGTAAAGTAAAATGTGATCTGGATACATGCCTATGATAAGGTCACCATGCCCTGTTACTATGACACAGTAATTGGTTAAGCAGGTGAAATTTGACATGGCTTGAGCATATGATGTGATAGATGGCACCCCAAACTGGCTACACATTAAGCCACAGAAATGACAAAATGGGGAAGTAAAGAGTATTGCTTTGGATAAAGGCAAGTATGAGGCAGGGACTGATCCCTGGCAAGTATGAGGCAGGGACTGATACCTAATTTCTCTGAAAAGAGAATTCTTCATAGAGTGATGCATCTTATATCCTATTTTAAACCATAGCCAGAACCATTTCTCCTCAGTGAGAAATTTGCTCTAAGGACTCCTGATGTTTGTTGGAAACCTCTGTACATTTTTTTTCATTCAGTGGAAAGAAGGGAAGGGGCGTAACATTCAAGACATATGTTTGTGCTTTTCATTATTTATTTAATTTTCACAATCAGTCTTTGAAGATAAAATAGTGTCCTTATTTTGTTGCTAGAAGAACTGAGACTTAGAGAAATTAAAAACAAAACAAAAAGAAAAGACAAATGCTAATACATTAACAAAGGGACAGAAGTTGGAGTCCAATCCAGTCCTTTTGGACTCTATGTTCACATTTTCCTCCATGTACCCTAGAGTTTATACATCTCCCAAATGTGTTTTAGAGGTTACGAGGAGATAAATACTGTTTAGGGTTAAACATAAGCAGGCTGGTTTGTTTACAGCAGGATTCTTCAACATTTTAATGTGCTCAAGCATATTTCGAGTCTCCAAGAAGGATCTATAGGACAGTACATCTAAAATTCCATGACTGTGGAGGCTTTTCACCCACAAATACTGCCTGACCTTTAAATTCTACTGCCAACATTTTAGAAACCACTGTTGCTCCAGTAGTACTCTACAGCACAAAAGAAGAGAACGGTGAAAGTCAGAACAGCTTCAGTTTTTCTTTCATAGCCTTTTAAAATTGCCTGAAATGTTACGAGCTTGCATTGATTTGGGAAATGAAAAAAGCCCCATTTATATGAATCAACGTAATACTATGTATGTTCCCATTAGAAAGTATTTATAAACATGAAAGAAATGTATATGTACTAAACAAAGATTCATAACTCTTATACTCATTATGTAAAGGCAAAAAAGAATATATTCATATAATGTCTGATCAATATTATAATAACACAGTAATAAACAGAATTATGTAAGATTGGGCACTGCTCTAGGTGCACAGTATACATTAACTCATTTAACCATTATAACAACACTCTGAAACTGATATTATCTCCACATGAAAAATGAGAAAACTGGGGCACAGGTAAGTTACTTTACTTCTCAATAATCCTGCTAATGACTTGCACAAGCAAGCATGTGGCAGATCCTGATCCCTACAGATTTTCTACTAAAGTTCATACTGCTAATGACTCCCATACAAACCTGTTTTGCAAGAGAGTCTAGATGGCTTTGGATGGCTTCTGTAACCTATGTAAAAACTAACTAGGGCTCCCAGTATATTATTTCTCCTTGTTTAACTTTCTACCCCATCTTCCTCTCATTTTGATTTCCCAATGTATAGTTTAGAATAAAAAATACTATAAAATTTAATTTAGTAATATAAAAATAATGCTAATTTATAGACATTTGGCCAGTTCCCTTATCATTCAATTATAGTCATTTGCTGAGCACCTACTAAATACAGCTACAGCAGATATAAGCATGACTTAGAAACTCTGCCTGAGGGAAAAAAGATTCTTGGGATTTACTAGAGAAGACAGATGTTTGAATGTCAGACGCTTTGTTCCACCAGTGGCAAGATCTATGTTGACTCATAAACAGCCTCTCTTGAGGTCTTCCTTGCTGCCAAGAGACACACACACACATCTACATGAAGACTAGTTAGGTGGGACTGTGAACACACCCCTGGATCACAGCATAGCTACTCCTCCTCCCCATCAGATGATAACTGCACCTATAACCTTATAACTTGCCTATTTTTCTGTGACACTTTAACCCTACACAGAAGTATGCTTAGGCTATAGGCAAAACACATGGAAACTTAATATGAAATAAAAGAGAATCAGGTGAAAACAGAAACCCCATCACTATTACAGGAAAAAAAAAATGGGGTAAAAAAAGTGGACTAACTACTCACACTAGTTTTTGAAAAGTAATTGGTGATTACTAAAAAACAATAAGACCAAATACTTACATAGTGTTGACCTTGGGCCAGGCACTGTAGGTGCTTTATATATTTTAACTTACTTTATCCCCAAAACCCTGTAAGGGCAATTCTATTATAATCTCCTTTTTTTGATGAGGAAACCAAGACACAGGAAGAATAAGTGGAGTGTCCAGGATTACAAAGCAGGTAAATGCTGGGGCCTGGGTCCAAACGGCCATTCGAGTGAACACTCTTGACCTCCACCAGACCATCTGTGACACCATGTTTAGCAAGTATGAGTTGAGTGATCCCTCTTTGCTGGCAGCTGCACTTGATGTTGTGTATATATTAATTCATTAATCTTCATAGCAATGCGATTGAGGTGGATCTTATCCCCACTTGTTGATAAAGGAAGACTAAGATCAGATAACTAGCTATTGGCTGAGTCTGGATGAAAACACAAGGCTATTTGATCCAGCACTGTATGCTGTTTTAGGACTCAAATTCTGTGAAACTGCAGGTCATATCTTATTGACTTTGGATTCCAAACCATAGCATAAAAGCCCAAGGTAGTTTTTTTTGTTTTGTTTTTTCCTACGCCAAACTGCTACAATTTCAATTGAGATCAGCCTAATATTCTCCCATCTCTTTATTCAAGAAAAAATATCTAATAATGAAAAAGAAAAATTGTATGGATCATCCCTTTGGACAAATTTTATAAAGTACTTTTGAAAGAAGAGAAAAAAATGTATGAGAAGTACTAAGGATTCCTTGCTGGAGAGCCATTTAATGGCATCTTTGCACTGGTCTTAAATGCTTCCATGTGCTTCTTGAAGCCTCTCTCTATCACTCCTTTCCTTTTAATCTGTTCCCCATATTAAATAATTCTTGCCTAGGTTTTCGCATGAATGGCGCCTAGGCAGATGCAATCAGGCTGCTGCTAGGAAAAGAAAATTGAAGCTCAAAAGGGAGGGAAGCCGAGAATTGCCAAACAGCAGCAAACTCGCACTCTGCACCCCTTCCTCGCCCCACCCTTTCTCACATACCACATACCTAGTCCAATTTTCCCTTGCAGAGAAAATAAAGCAAAATACATCAATGGAGTGAAATGGGTTGTCCCTAAGAACCATAAAGTCATACCTTCTCTTAGAAGGTGCAAAAAATGAGCTTTCCTTTTTCCTACTCAAAACATCAACATTCTGGGTCCTTGATAACTTCCTTGACTTAGGAATATTTATAGAGATACCTCTTTATCAACTATTCTAGAAATTGTTTGACTCGAAGTTGAAAAATGACTTCAAGATATAAAAACTTGGCATTAGTTCCAAAATGTTGACCCTGACTTCTCTTATTTTTAAAGATTAAAAACAAACTCAAAAATCCTCAATTTTAAATTTGTTTCCTGGACTCAAAAAATGTTTTTCATTTTACATTGATAAATTACTATGTTCCAAAGGGCATTGCTTTTTTTTTTCCTTTGGGGAAAAAATAATGTATATTTTATATTTATATTCTTTCCCTTTTAAAATTAACCTCTAAAAAAGTTACATAAACACACGCAAAAAGGGACACATTTGAAGAAGAAATGAAAAATGCCAGTGTGTGTATATACCCCCTGTGTGTACTTTTTTAATGAGATCATTACTTTGCATACTGTTTTGAAACTTATTCTTTTAACTTAAGAAATATGTTCTGAATATCTTTTCAACACAGTGGTACTTGCCAATCTCATGGGACTTATGGTGTGTAGACAGGAGAATTTATCAACATGCAAATGAAACACAGCTCTTCCTCAAACTGAATGAATTCAGAATTGAGACACGGCCAAGGAAGATGACACTGGTCAGGCGAAGGAGGAACCAAGGTTAAAAGGGGTAGTAGGCTAAGACCGAAAAGAGGCAGCCAGGAAACCACATTGGTCATGACAGAGCCTTTGCAAGATCAAGCAACAAAGTTCATGACTTAGTGAGCAACAACCAAGCAGAGGTAGGAACATTCTACTGTGCCCAAATGAGGGGCTAACACTGGTCATTCTAAACACTTTATGTCTATTAAATATGTATTCTTTCCAGACAATAGTCTATGAGCTAGATCCAGTTGAGGATTTTATAAAAGAAGAAACAGAGGATCAGAAAAGTTAAATAATTTGCCTGAGATCACATAGCTTGTTAGAGCAGGGATTGCAGTCAAGACATTTTCCTTCCAAAGGCACAGTGTGTTCCACTTCAACCCACAGTCAAACTTTATTCTTTATCCAGTGCTCTGTTTTTACAATGCCCCTCTTTTCCCTCTGTACATGTACACATGGTGAAATGTAAATTCACCTCCTAAGGGACCTTCACAGGTGTTGGTACAAAAAAATCAGGGTTCTTAAGTGAGCATAATGCATGTTAACTGATCAATCTCATGGCTTATGCTCTCAGAGTATGTGCATATGTGTGGAGTGTGTAAGTGTGTGCACCCACGAGTCTAGCATACTTTATACAGACATGTATTAGTGCACAAGCGTATGTGTGTGGATACACATACAAAATTATATACCTCATTGATTTTAATAACCACCGAACACACATTATTGAAGGCAGGACATCAGATCTGTGACAAGTAGATATCAAACTTTCCAGGAGCTAGTAAGAGATTGGTGGCTAAAAGTTGTGGACACACGAGAAGTACAATTACATCACCATCAAAGATATCTGATAAAGAAAACCTCATTTTTGAAACTCAGAATATAAGCAGAAAATTCCTCTTCATATATTTGAATTTTATTCTGTTCGTGAAGGTACAGTACATAACTTTCAGGAATTCATCTGTTGCTTCAAGAGCAGACTGAGTTTATTTTCTTAAGCATTTTCACAAAAACAAATAAAATAGTATTAGCAACCATTTTGTTGAATCCTCTCCCTGAGCGACGATATTAGTTATTTTGATTTATAATACGCCACTGTGACCATACCATTGCAAAACGAAGCTTTAAGTCGTGACCCCCTGTGCCTCACCGCACTCCTGGAGGTTGCCCTTCCCATCTGGTTCAATTTCGAGTCTCCTGTGGTTGCACCTCATAGTCTGAGCTGCTATTTCTATTTTCACACATTTGGAGGTTGTACTAAACAGATTCTCTCTAATATCATTCCTCTTTTTTCTTATTCTCTCATTTGCTACCGAATTCTGCCCTTCTCTTTGAACATTTCTGATAGGAATGATCTTGCAGTAATATTAAAATATATCCCCAAATATGCCTACTTTATCTGAGTCAGAAAGAGTCTTCTTCTAAAATTACGACCACAAATCTCAAATGGGCACTCAGCACCACCTGGCAATCTTCTCACATTTGCTCAGTAAATTCACTTCCCCAGGCTCTGATAAGACTTTATAGTGTGTTCTCTCTTCTCAAAACATCCATTACTCCCCACCCCACAAATGCTTTTCATGTCACTCTGCTTCACATTAACTGAAGAGGAGAAAACAGTCAGACACAACGTGTCTCAGCCCCTGTTACAAATGTACAAACCTGTATGTATGTATTCTCTGCTTTCTGGGGTATATAATATAGGGAAAAAGGGTCCCCAGTGCCACCAAGGCCAATTCCTCTGCAGCAGCGGGGACCTCAGTGGTTTTGTCCCATGGTATTCCCAGTACCTGGAAGTGTAGCAAGTTGGATCTCAGTAAATATAAATTGAATGAATGAATGAATGAATGAGTACTGATGAATATGAAAGATTCCATCTGTCCTAAATGGGGAGGAAGACAAGAAGCAGTACAGACATTTCTAGGGTGGTAATACATATCCATAACATACAGCTAGATAATCATATAGAAAAGAATTGACAAATAGCAAATAGATGATGTTCACCTTTGCCGCAATTCTGCAGTCTTTGTCTTACTTGGCTTCTTACACTACATCTAATGATTAATGAGCACATTTATAGAGGACTCGAACAGAGCCAGCCACTATCAAATTAATAGTCTTCACAACAATGACCACTTACATATGAGGAAACTGAGGCTTGAAGAGATCAAGTAAGTTGCCCAAGGTCAACTTATAAGTGAAGGAGGTAGGATTCAAATCCATGGTTTTTGATGGGAAATCCATGCTCTGTCCACTCAGCCACGTTGCCAGTCTGCCCCTGAGACCTTCCTTCAGGTCCAAGTCCAGCTGAGTTTCTAAGCCGGTTCTGTGGGGAACAGGACTACATTTCTCCTGATGTCAGCCAGACCTGGAAGTGTCATGCTGTCAAAGAGTCCCATCCTCACTGTGTCAGGCATGAAAAGAATGCCACAGAGATAGGGAGAGAGACATGGGGACCCCTAATGGGACCTTTATATCTAGCCTCCTGTCTTGGAGAACTGGATCTTGCTTTTTGTGTCCTCAACGTGAATTTTAATCATGCAAGAACAAACAAGAATTTCTAAGATCACAACAGGAGCAGATCTTACTTTTGCTTATATAATTTGGGGGAGCAGGGTCTATAAGAAAATCACACATACAAAATTTGGCATGGAAGTTAGTATTTATTTTGAATGGGAGTGGGAGGGGGCCCAAGCACTTGAAAGGCTCTGTAGCTTAAGCTTCATTTATTTCAAGGTAATTATGCCTCTGACCATGACCCAGCCCTACCTGGGAGACAGAGACCTGGTGGTTGGGAATCTTTACTCTCCAGGCAGACAGCTTAAATTTGAATCATTGCTTGACCACCTAGGTGTATGAGCTTAGCCAAGCAACAGAAACTTCATAAGCATGTACTTTCTCCTTTGTTAAATTTTTGACTATAACTAGTTCATAAAAATTGTTGTCAGCATGAATAATGCATTAAAATTTTGACCAGAGTACCTGCCATATGCTCAACAAAGTGCTCATTAAGGTGTTGCTGGTATTATTAACATTGATGGCACCTTTTGCTCACCAGCTCTGCAATCTCCCTACTTGAGGCCCCACTCCTGTATTCCTTTGATACCTCCTAAGTGCTTCAGTATAAGGCATCTGGGATTTGACTCTGTGTCTTCCCCACTGTGGATCCTCAACAGTGAGATCTGAGTCCTAGCTTCCTGCTGAACCAAAGCTTGGTTCCCAACCTCACCAAGTTGATGTCATCACATCCTGGTATATCTGTCAGTTTCATCAGAAGCCTTGTTCCTGCCTGTGCACCAGATAATCCTCCTTCCACCATTTTCCTGGGCATAAACCAATAAAACTAGAAAATAGTAATACAAAGAAAAATGTTCACAATATATTTTTAAGTAAATAAAGTGCTAGAATTCCTGTAACTATGGTTAATAAGATTATTCTTACAGGGTTTTTCAAAAATTAGATACTATAAATATGTAAAATGATTAGCTTCTCACCTAGAATATAATGATTGCTCTATTATAGATGATGTAATTATTACAGTATCTTTGCTACTAAATAGCATTGTGATTTCTAATAAGTCAATTAACCTTCCTGGGCCTCAATTTACTCATAAAATGAGGAGGTTGGACTACAGCTTCTGTGATTCTTGCTGGCTCCAAAAATATGTATATCAGTACAAATACCTGGGAAATGAATGTATTATTCTCATCTCAATTTGGAATGCGCCTAATTTGGATATTGCTCTTTGAAACTGATATGTGGGGGTAGAGGAGCTACTCAAAGGAAAACAACGTGGCCTTCCTTTTTTGGAAACTTACCTTCTCACCTCTACTATCATATACTCTCACTATGGCAGGTGCTCAAGGAATATTATTTGATGTTTCCAATTTCCTTCTCTAGTAAAGTCATAATAAGACAATTCAAATTGTCCCTAAAGATGCAATTAAGAGAGTAGGATGTGTGTCCCAGAATATTGAGGCAGACTGGTAAGAAAAAACAAAGACTAGACCTGCTCACCCCATGTGGTAGATAGAAGGGTAGACCTAGCTTAACAAAAAAGAATGAATTTTTAGCTTGGGCATACGTTAAAGATAAGTGATGGGAAGTACAGGTAGTTGTTTCTGATAACGGAAGTCTGACAAAAGGTACAGAATCCATGCCTTGTCAGGTGTCTGGGGCATAGCAAAGAGGTGTCTGGGAGTAGACCACACACAGAGATCAATGCAGACAGGTATGGTGAGGAAACTGACAGCCCGGCCTATAAAAGAAACTAGAGTCAGAGACTGTGTAGAGACTTCATATCCTAATCCCTCAGGGGCTCCTCAGTAACAAAAAATGAGATCCAAAGTCCTTGCAATGGCCCTACATGATGTGACCTTGGCTCTCCCTCCATCTCCCCTTCCACTACGCTGGCTAGTTCAGTCTGCTCCAGCTACATTAGTCTGCCCGTGCTCCTTGGATATTCACAAAGCACATTTTAAGGCAAAGATTTTTGTATTTGGTGGTTCCTTTGCCTGGAATCCTCTTGTCCCAGACTCTACTGTTTCTTATGCATTCGTAAGTATTTGCAGGCAAATCAGTTCT
>RJWJ010036761.1:0-15892 GCA_004363605.1 Indri indri | reverse complement strand
TTGAGACAGAGTCTGGCTCTGTTGCCCTGGCTAGAGTGCCATGGCGTCAGCCTAGCTCACAGGAACCTCAAACTCCTGGGCTCAAGCAATCCTCCTGCCTCAGCCTCCAGAGTAGCTGGGACTACAGACATGCGCCACCATGCCCGGCTAATTTTTTCTATATATATTTTTAGTTGTCCAGCTAATTTCTTTGTATTTTTAGTAGAGACGGGGTCTCGTTCTTGCTCAGGCTGGTCTCGAACTCCTGAGCTCAAATGATCCACCCACCTTGGCCTCCCAGAGTGCTAGGATTACAGGCATGAGCCACCTCACCCGGCCTGTTCTGTGGTTTTAATACAACTTCATCCCAACTGTTTTCTTTTTACCCAGATTTCTTTGAGAGATTTCCACCTGTCATACAAAATATAAAAGATTAGGCTTCAAAGTTTCCTGAAGCAGTAGGGTAGTCTAATATGGGATCTTGGACATATGAAAAATGATTTTAAAAACTATAAGGAGCTGGGTGTGGTGCCATGTGCCTGCAGTCCCAGCTACTCAGGAAGCTGAGGCTGTCGTGTGCTATAATTGCTCCTGTGAACAGTCACTGCACTCCAGTCTGGGCAACATAACAAGATTCTGTCTCTAAGGGAAAAAAAAAAGAAATCTGCAAGGGAATAATTATATATGTTGCCTATGAAAAAATGTCAATAATTCCACGGTATATCATATACTTCATCTTTCTGTTTTGGTTTCCTTTATGAGGTTAGCAAAAATAATAGTAGCTATATATCTGTGATATACTACTAAATTTCTGACTGTGAGGCTAGGGGGGGCCTTACTAGCTTTTATAACTACTGTCTCTATGGGAAAATGGGTTCTTAGCTGAAAGGATGGTTGAAACATTACTCCCTCCTTGTTTGAGGGGAAGGAAAGGGATCTATATCTTATTGTGTCTTTACTGAAAAAGAGGGAACTACAGCTGCAACGTCAACACCAACTAATACTTGCTATATAGCTGGAAGGGAATCCCCTGACCCCCAGCACACAGATCAGGTCAGCCCTTCATGAGTTCAGGACGGCCATTAGCTACTTATAAACTGACAGTATTCTGAATACATCCAGTGGTTGGAGTACTTACTGGCTTGTCAGAAAGAACTGATCCCATGACCTAATCAGTCAACAACTCAGCACCTCACCTTTTCTTGTGTAAGATAAGAATATTACTACATGTCTTGTAAAGATATAGGAGGCAATAGAACAAAGTGTTTGAGGCATTTTGGGAAAATGATACCAAACAACTGGTGTTACTATTTAATATTGAGCTATTCTAAGGTTGTCTTTTTCAAGTTATTAATACTAAACTCCTCAAAACATTGCCAATCACAGCATTCATCTGAGACAAACTGTCAGAGCAAGGAGAACACAAGATAAAAAAAACTGGCTCTATTCTATGTAGAAGTGACATGGTAATTTATTAGTCTTTTCATCATTGTCTCTAACCAAATCATAAAAGTCCCCTTTATTTTAAAAAAAAATCATTAATGTAAAGTATCACTCCTAAGAAACCACAAAAATCAGGAGAAAACTAAATGGACCGAGTATACTGTTTCCCTTCAGGGACTTGGTTTCATAACTCCACAAACTACTGAAGAGATTGCTAGGGAAGAAAACTGTCCTGTTAGCATTTTGACTGTGCTCTACTCTGGGAAACAGAAATGAACGATGCCCCTGCTTTGCCAATTAACAGAAGACGGGAAGCAATGAAGGGGATGTACCTAAAAGAGAAAGAGCTGATTGCTCTCAAGAATTATTTGGGTGGTAGTTCACATCACACACAAATATTAATTCTTGCTGCACCTAATATAATATACACCTAAATATAAGACCTAAAACTTAAAAACTTCTAGAAGAAAATGTAGGAGAGTATCTTTACAACATTGGGATTAGCAAGGATACAAAAAACACAAAGTATAAAAGAAAAAATTCAACATCAAAATTGAAACATTTACTGATCCATTAAGGAAATGAACAAGCTACACAGGGAAAGAAAATATTCACAATACATACATTTGTAGTGGAAATACACGTATCTGTGGTGAACGCTGTGGTAACACCGTCTATTTCAGTCCCCTTCAAGTCAGCTGCTGGAAGTGTTGCCACCAATAGCTCAGAGCTGAGTCCTGAGGCCCTGACCATGGGCCAAAGGCAAATGCCCAACCTGAGGTTCTAGCCCTCTCCCATGGCAGTCCACATCCAATAACTAGCCCACTGGGACTGTGTGGATGGAGATACAAAGCCTGGCCCCCTGCCTCAACAGGATGTCTCAGAAGGGCCATCCAGCTTCAGAGCCTGCTATAGGGTGAGCTGAGGCCTCTGTTGCAACTGAATTGCATTTCACCTTCTCCATCTGCTCATTCTCTCACAGGTGTTATTCCCAAGAGAACTCTCCAATAAAGTCCCCGCATGCAAATCTCCTTCTCAGGGTCAGTTTTCTGGGTAATACAACCTAAGACACTGTCAAAGGACTTGTATTTGAAATATAAAGGATTGCTACAACTCCACAATACGAGACAACCCAATTACAAAATGGGTAAAATACTTAACAGATAGTTCATGAAAGATGCATGAATAGCTAATAAGCCCATGAAAAGGTGCTCAGCATCATTTCGTCATCAGAAAAATGCAAATCAAAATTACATGAGATACTCCTTCATACTCATTAAAATGGTCAAAATTTAAAAAGACTAACAACACTGAATAATGACAAGGATATAGAGCAATTAGAACTCTCACACGTTGCTGGTGGGAGCATAAAACCGCACAACTACTTTGGAAAACTGGCAGTCTCTTATAAAGTTAAACCAGCATTCCCCTTTTGGGTATTTATCCAAGAGAAATGAAAACTTAATGTCCACAAAAAACTTGTACAGGAATGTTCATAGAAGCCTTATCAATAATAGCCACAATCTGGATCAGATATGCATCAATAGGAGAATGAATAAACAAATTGCAGTATACTTAAACAAGGGAATACTTCTCAGCAATAAAAAGGAATAAACTGCTGCTACATACAGCAACACGAATGGATGAACCTCAAAAACATTTTCCTGATATTTGGGTGAAAGAAGTCTTACACAAAAGAGTATGTACTGTATGAGCCCTTGTGTATGAAGTTTAAAAACAGGCCAAACCAATCTGTGCTGACAGAAATCAGAACAGTGGCTGCCTCCTGCAGGTGGGGATGGGAGCACTGCAGAGGAGATTAACTGGAAAGTGACATCACATTAATTTCTAGTGTAACAGAAATGCTCTTAATCTTGATTGGGATGTGAGTTACATCTGTAAACATATGGCTAAAATTCATCAAACTATATTAAGATCTGTACCTTTCACTCTATAAAATTATAAATCTATAAAAAAATTAATTGACTGGTAATTTCCTCAGCCAGGATCTCTGAAAGGATTCATTTTAGAACTATTCAATTTACTAAGGTTTCATGGCAGTCCTTTGAAATCAAAGTCAGAGGTCTATGTAGAATACTAAAAGGCACTTCCCCAAATTTTCCTTATACAATCTCATCTATCATTCAGATATTTCTTAAAAATAATTCATCATAATTTTATTTTAATAACTACATGAGGAAACCAGTGGTGTTCACAATCCTTCATCAATCTGCAATTCACTAGGCACTTACCAAGTGCTTAATACTCTACTCTGAGGTGACATGAAGGACTACACTATGATAAGTTTTAAAAGCAAGAGGAGCAGGCACATCTTCTCAGCATCTCTTGAGGCCATGTGCTCCAGGCTGTTGGTCACATACCTTCGGCTCAAAATAAACTTCTTTAAATTAAAAATAAAAATAAAAAATAAAATAAAAACAGGAGAAGAGGTGAGTTTTTGAGGCATGCATACCACAAATTAAGTTACAGGTGAAGCTGTGCCATTTAAAATAACTGAGGGATATGTATAATCCAGGATAACTTAGATATTTATGGGCACTATAAACAAAAACTTTAAATCAATAATGAAAGTAAAACTGAGTCTCCTAAAATGCTGCCTCTTTATTTTAGTAATTCAAAATAATCTAATATTTTAGATATTCTTGTTTCCAAGGTGAAACTACCCTAAATTCCATTTACTTATTTACACAGACCAAATTTCTGCAATGGAAATTTTTAAAGAATTTCTCAAAGGTCCTAGTGAACTAGAAAATAGTTAGATCTCTGTGCAGCTAATGTCATTACAAAAAAAAAAAATGGTAAATCTTTAAAGTCCTAGTCAAGAAAGCACAGTGACCCATGAACAACATGATTTTGAACTGTGAGGGTCCACTTTACACGTGCATTTTTTCTACCAAACGTGGATCAAAAATACAGTACTTGGGGGATGCAAAACCCACACATATGAAGGGCTGACTTTTCATACATGTAGGTTTCACAGGACTTAAGTATGCAGCAATTTCAGTATATGAGGGTGTGTGTAGGTATGTCCTGGAACCAATCCCCAAGTATACCAAGGGACAATTGTGCTTGTCTACAACATACAGACGGTATCACATGTGAACAATGAATGCTCACGGCTGAGGGAATATGAACAGAGCTTGCTGCAAATTTTTAGAAAACCACAGTGAAGGTTTTTATTAATCTTTAGACCCCTGTTTTAAAAAGAGGGATACTAGCTACCAAAGCTATCATCATAGAATCCAAAAAGAACTGGATGAAAATGGAAGAAATGATCCTCCCTCAACATGTAGATAGAAAATCAAAGGCCAAAGATCAGAAGTAATTTGTCCAAAACCACAAGGCTAGGCTAGTTAGCAGAAGGGGCATGACTAGATTTGACACTGCATTCTGCTGCCCGGTACAATCATTCCAAGACAATGTTCACTGCATAGCACAATACATACAATCCATTATATAAAATTTACCTCCAAAAACAGATGATATTCACACAACCTCTTTAAATAGTTTGAGTCAACAAAATCCCTTCGCAAAATCAAGAGGAAAACCCAAATCATAATTAGTTATGAGTGTCCTCTATTGATAGTTTCTAAAGGTCCATGATGAAATAAGAGAAATAAGGACAATATAGTGAGTACTTCATAACGTTTTATTTCTTCAATGCAAAGGACTATTCTTTATTCTGAGATTATGTCCTACCTGATATTTGGTGTTAAAATATCCTTTCTTTTAAGAAATGATGATGATAACAGTTTTTATTTTTAATGTCCTTACTTGGCAAAATTAAAAGGAGGTAATCCTGTATCAATTCTCCCAAATTTTAAAAGTATTACTGGCCTATGAAATCCAAAAGCCTGGAAAACCCCGATCTAAGTACAAGCATGGGATTACAATACCATAAAAAATTCAGAAACAAAGAATCTGAGTTTGTGGGAAGAGATCTTTAAAGTAAAGCTGAATAAATCATCTAGCTTAGTCATTTTCCTTGAAAGAAAGGCAGTGTGAGGTAAAATTACTATGTTTTCAATTCATTTTGAAATTAAGTAAAGCACAATTATAAGTTACATATCCACTGAACAAACACTGTTTATTATTTGTCCCTGTAACCCCTTCCCCACAAAATGGTAAGGTCTGTCAGGACAGAGATTTTTGTTTTGAATTTACTGCTGAATTCTCATTTTGTAAGACAGTATCTGGCACATAGCAGTTTTTCCCTAATATTTGTTGAAAGATTAATTAAATGCCCAGCACCATGCAAGGCACTGGGGACTTGGTACCTGCCACTGGACTCTGATATAAACAAATACATGAATGCAGTGGAACCTCTTTCAAATACTTACACCAGGAAACAGACCTAATACCTCCCATATATTTCCATATAACTATATCAAGAATTTTTAGTGATTTGATTTAGAATTTATGATTTGGCTCAAGGCATATATAAATACTTTTAATAAAGGACCATGATAGGAGTCCATCATAGTAAATGTGAGGCAATGCTCTCATTTGTCTCATTAATGCAAATACTAATATCTTCAATGACTTTTTTTTCCCAAGGAGCTCAAAATCTTGTTCTGTCACTGTTTCAATCTTCAGCAAGTGACAGACAACACTTTTGATGAAACGAAGGACCAGTAGTCAAAAAAAAAAAAGCATCACTGCGATGGGTTGCAGTTTCAATCCTTTTTTTCTGAGACAGTGTCTCACTCTGTTGCCCGGGCTAGAGTGCGGTGGCATCAGCCTAGCTCACAGCAACCTCAAACTCCTGGGCTCAAGCGATCCTCCTGCCTCAGCCTCCCGGATAGCTGGGACCACAGGCATGTGCCACCACGCCTGGCTAATTTTTTCTATATATTTTTAGCTGTCCGATTAATTTCTTTCTATTTTTGGTAGAGATGGGGTCTCGCTCTTGCTCAGGCTGGTCTCGAACTCCTGAGCTCAAACGATCCACATACCTCGGCCTCCCAGAGTGCAAGGATTGCAGGCGTGAGCCACTGCGCTCGGCCCCTTTTTTTTTTATCCTTTTTTTTCTTTTCTTCTTCTTATCATTTCACAGGTAGAACTTTCAATTTTTATTTGAAAAAAAATTTAACTACCTGAGATCATTTTATACTAAATCTGATTCATTTCAAGCACTAGAGTTGTGGTTCCATGTTACCTGTATGGCTGTATTCTTTCACACAACTTCACAGCTTGGAACTCAATCTCAAATTGTTTTTACATCAAAGTTAACAAAATGCTGACAGGTTCTTTCCTTGGCTTATGGTAAATCACTAAAAGGGTATATTTAAAAGAAGAACTACAAATTCCGAGTTTAGTTCAAGATGAAAGGAGAGTTCACAAAGCAATAGTTTCTGTCAGTGACATGAAATATTTGCTTAAGAGAGGCATGAACTGCGCCATGCTATTGGTTTTATTATCTCATTTCAGAATTTTACAGTTGTAGCCTGACTGGGCCAAAGGATTAACCAGATATACTAATTAAAACTACAGTTTGTACCCTTGCCATTAACTACCAGCACAAGCTTTGAAGTCAGTTTAATTTTCTTGGCAGACACCAAGGTAGTTAAATGGTCTTTCTTTTCCTGCCCAAAGAAACAGTAAACAAATTGTTTGAACTACATATAAGCCAATAATTTAAAAAGCCTTTGATATTGAAAATAGTTTATCCCAATCCTCCTTGTACCATGCCCATTTTTGTACTCAAAGCATACATTACCATTTCCTAAAAAAAAATCAAAGGTGTACCTCTTATTTTAAGACTGATCCCTTCAAAGTTCTAGGCACCGAAGAGATAAAATACCATAGGGTATGGAGTACTCTCGTTGAGGCAACAAAGGTTTTCTCCACATTCTTACAAACAAACCTACTCCAAGAAGGAGATAGTTCCTAATATCAATTCAGCCACTACATTATCTGCTGAATGTTAGTAACAGGCAATGAAGAAAACTGAGATCTGAATTTTGTTTTTCAAGTCCTTATAGCTGAAACCAGATGCCTCAAAGCTTCCGGGCTCTCAGTAGCAGCTATGTGAACCTGGGCAAGTTCTTTAACCTTCCTGTGTCACGGTGTCCTCCTCTGTAAGAAGGGACAACTACTGCTATTATTATTATTATGTAGGAGTAGGATATTAGCATACTTAGCACAGAATAAGTGTTGTTATTACTTATTTTCAACATGATCAATAGCATGCAAAAAACAAAAAAACAAAAAAACAAAAAAACAAAACAAAAAAACCAGCAACCTTCCAAGCACCTAAACTGAAAGGGTAACCAAAAAAGACCCAGATGCTTGGATAAAAGTTCCAGTGGACAATGCTATGCTACCTGCCATTTTGCCAGTGGCACAGAGGCCTGCCTTTTCCTAATTCATTTGACATAAAGGTTACTTAACATCTTCTAGGAGGTAATATTAGTAATCCATTTCCGCCAATCTTGGAAAATAAGACTAATTTGTTTTTCTTTTAAGTTCTTTCTCAACATAAAAGAACAAAATATAAATGAAAATTGCATGATAAGATTGTTCTACAAAAACAAAAGAAAAACCCAATGGAAAAGAACCTGGAAAACACAGGTAATAAATATTATACCATTACTACATAAGGAGTCCAACTGAACTGAACTAAAATAATAAAGATACATTTTCCTATATTAAATTAGTACAATTTTTAAAATGAACAATGATAATATTCAATGTTCTTGAGAGTATAGCATCATTTGCATTTGTTGGAAAAAATGCAATTTAAAAAATGAGTAATATAAATTGAGAACTTCCCTAAGAACATTTATTCCCTTTGATCCTATCATTCTACTCCTGAGGAAATAATCTGAAAAACGGCCATAGCTTCAGACAGAAAAACATTCATTCAACACTATCATGGCAAAAACATAAAAACAAATCAATGTGTAATAATAATTTTGGTACCTAAAATAACTGAATGTAATAGAGACATTAAAAATGCCTAGAACAAGTTTTTAACAATAAAGGAAAATATTTATGATACAATACCAGATTTAAAAAAGGGAGAATGTAATTATACACATACCACATAATCAACCATGTTAAAAATGCAAACAAATAGAAAAGAAAGAAAGGAAACAGAAATGTTGCTAGTGATTCTAACTGGAACAGAAGGATAACAGGAAATTTTCCTTATCATTATCATTATCATATTTTCTAAATTTTCAACAAACTACCTCTATTACATATTAATAGCCAGACCCTTGAAAAACTTTTTGTTAATTTAATTAGAGGCTATATACATAATGTCTTTGTGCTCAGTAAACTCTGAGGTTCATTTTCGTCATCTACAAACAGGACAGCAATTCTTCCCTTCGAAGGTTTCTGTTAAAATCAACATAGAACCTGACACATAAGTTGACTTTGTAGCTATTATTTTGTAAGTTGACACTGTGGCTTATTATTGTTAATAATTATACTGTGGTTGAATAAGATAGCACAATGCCCTTACGTGAACATAGATGTTTTCCTCTCTATGAAGTGGTTCTAAACAACTGTACTTTGAGGCTGTATGATAATTCAAAATGTTTTTCTGTCCTCCCTCCCTTTGCCCACCATCACGCTATGACTTACTTCTCCTATTTGCTCCCCCACCCCTTCTAGTTAGCTGTTTCTGGTGTATAGAGGGCTTAGAAATCAAACAGTCCAATTCAGAGGTTCTGGACTGTCAACCCAGAAATAAAACATGGGTTGTTTGGCCCACAAAGTGATGTAATAATATTTGAATTAGTAGCCAAAGTGTAAAATTCAGGACATTTCACATAAACATCCAGATTTCCAGCTTTGGAAAAACAGAAATATCTGGCAACACCATGGCTGATGTTGTCAAATGGCATGTGCTCTTCAGTTGCCCACAGTTCTCACACTATTCCCTAAAGACTCCTAGGCATTGACATTGAAGGTCAGCTGCCATACACCACGACACGAACTGTTTTATCACACTGCAGCCTTTTCTCACTGTTCAGCCTCAGTAGGCATTTGATTTTATGACCCATTATATAGCTGTATCAGTCAAGGTCCAATCAGGAAAGAGAAACCATAAAATAATTTCAACAGGGAAAGAGTAACTATAACAAGGGACTACAGTAATGAGGAATTGGCTAGTAAGAGAGAACTGTAAAGAATATAATAGCAGAGATAAGGAGCAGCTACTACCCTAAGGCCAAAATAAGAATACTCAAAGAAGAGGCTCCACAAAGGTTAAGATCCAAACCCTGCTGAAGAGGGCTGGGGCTTAATGAATGGTAAAGAAGTTTCTACGGTGCCATGCTCGTGGAAGTTGCTGGAAATCTGTACTCCAGGGTGTCAGAGAAAGATGTTTACAGGAATCTGGCTCACTGGAAAGACTATAAAACTGCCCAAGGGCAGTGCCAGTGGAAATTACTGACTGCTGAAGCAGCTGTGTGTGCAGCAGAGGACTGGGGCTTGAGAAGCAACTCTCAGTGAGGAGCTGAGCATGCGGTAAGCCTGGCTGGAGGCTGGAGAAGCCACACACGCCGCAGAGCCTGCGCTAAGGAAAATGGGTGCACTGCAGGAACTGGACCCTGGGGAAGCTGCCTATCCTACGGGAATCCATCCCTGAGAAGCCACCTAGGAGCCTACTGAGCAAGCATGCCAGACCGAAAAGGAAAACCCCTTCCTCTTACGATTTCTCTCCAATACCCTCTATTGACAAAGCTTAACATTGTGCCAGAGGAACAGAGTGAACAGAGGAAAAATTTTTAAAGGGCCCAGATGTGCTTTTGCAGAGTAGCCAATGAAGAGTCAAGTTAAAGCTAAGAGACAACAAATTGGTAACTGGCACACTAGCTTACTGGAATTACATAAAAAGATACACAGGAGCCAAGCGAGAATCAAAGACAGTAGAGAGCAATTAAATTATTGCTTTTCAGGCAATTTGGATGATAATCAGAGACTTTTCTGGTCCTTTAGATTAATGTGGTTTCTGGATGCCCAAGTTCTATACAAGAGAGGTGCTGCCAATATTCATCTCCTTGTTAGAATGACTAACATTTATTTAGTATGCTATTAAAATCACTTTACATATATTAGCTCATTTAATCTTTACAGCAATTCTCTGAGGTAGGTACTTCTATTATTCTCACTTCATAGACAAGGAAACAGATGCATAGAAAGATGAAGTAATTTGCTCAGCTTCACACAGCCAGTAAATGGCAGAGCCACAATCCGAACCTAAGTAATCTAACTACAGCTCCGGAATCTATACTCTTTTCCCTCCCTCCCTTCCTTCCTTCCTTTTCTTCCTTCCTTCTTTCCTTTCCTTTCCTTCTTTCTTTCTTCTTTCTTTCTCTCTTTCTTTCTTTTTTTTGAGATAGAGTCTTGCTCTGCTGCCCAGGCTCAAGTGCCATGGCGTCAGCCTAGCTCACAGCAACCTCAAACTCTTGGGCTCGAGCAATCCTTCTGCCTCAGCCTCCCAAGTAAGTGGGACTACAGGTGTGTGCCACTGCACGCAGTGAATTATTTTTTATTTTACGTAGAGATGGGGTCTTGCTATGTTGCTCAGACTAGTCTCAAACTCCTGGCATCAAGCGATCCTCCCACCTCCCAAATTGCTAGGATTACAGGCTTGAGCCACCACACCCAGCCCTCAGAACCATATTCTTAGCACTATGCTAAATTACTGCTCTATAAAACGTATTTCATTGGTTTGTTTTTTGCTTTGAGCATCTGCCTTTTTCCCCCAATTTGCCTCTGGTGAATGAATAAAGAACTAATGAGGCTGGTCCGAAGGTAGTGAGTTATCTCACTTGATTGTTCACAGTCAGTTACAGATTGAACTTCTTGTTTGACTACTTAACCCCCCTCCTCACTACTGCACTTGACTAGTCTTAAAAAAAAAAGAACTAATGAAAGGAACATACAACAAGGTGTAGGAGCTGGGATACAATTTTGGTTAACAGAAAATTGACCCCAGGCCAGGTATAGTGACTCATGTCTGTAATCCCAGCACTTTGGGAGGCTGAGGAAGGAGGATCACTTGAGCCCAGGAGTTCAAGACCAGCTTGGGCAACATAATGAGACTTTGTCTCTAGAAAATTTTTAAAAAATTAGCTGGGCATAGTGGCAAGTACAGGTGGTCCCACCTACTTGGTGGGGGGGGGGGAAGGGGAGGGTTGAGGCAGGAGGATTGCTTGTGCCTAGGAGTTCGAGGCTGCATGAGCTATGATCACACCACTGCACACCAGCCTGGGCAACAGAGTGAGACCCTGTCTCAAAAAAAAAAAAAAGAAAGAAAGAAAGAAAGAAAGAAAACTGACTGCAGATAAATACAGCAGGGTTTGCAAAATTGCAATAGATAGTTTGATATAATTACCTAGTAGTTAACCCCAAGACCCTGTCACTTAAAACCCATAAGAATTTCTAGGCCAATTAATATCTATTTCTATTTCATTTCAATAAAGTTAGAAATCAAATATTAGTATTCAAGGAGGATTGAGGTATCTATAATTCCATCATAGATTTTAAGATATACTGTACTCATACTTAGTATGACTGCTTGTTACCTGGAATTCCAAATTGAGCTGAAGGAGATCTTAAATCTCATCATTCAACAAAAGTCTCATCTCTAAAAATTCTTTAATTAGAGGAGAAGTTAAGATTGTCACATACAGAAACATTCTGTATCCATTTTAGGTCTTCTTCCCTCAAAAAGGATGTCACTTCTTGAACAGTACAGTTTAGGACTGACTAAACTGTGAAGATGTCAAGTGTGAAATTAATCTTGGATAGTTCAAAATGGGAACTACTTCAGATTCCAAGTCAGCAGGTGTTAATTTAAAGGGCACTGAAGACAAAGTTCTTACAGGTGTTAATGATATTTGGAGACTGTTTACCTCTGGAGTTTCAAGTTCCACTACAATGACTAAACACAAGGCATGAGATATACTGCGGAAATTAAAATGTTATTGATATTAAAGATGTTCCTAATTTGGGGGGTTAAAGGTGCCAATTTAGATAGATTATATCTTCATTCCTTCTTTACACAGTGTTCATTAGGAAAGGCACTATTATCTAGTGGTCAAGTGCTTTGGCACTGGGAATCAAACTGACCTCTTTCAAAGGTTCAAATCCCACCTCTACCAAAGTTTGCGACCTCTCCAAGCCTGAGTTTGCTCACTTGTAAAGTGAGGTTTAACAGTATCTCATAGTC
This sequence comes from Indri indri, assembly GCA_004363605.1. Taxonomy (NCBI): domain Eukaryota; kingdom Metazoa; phylum Chordata; class Mammalia; order Primates; family Indriidae; genus Indri; species Indri indri. Next base: position 3,258 of record RJWJ010036761.1, on the reverse strand, counting down.
CCATCCTGAGGATTAAATAAGATAATGCACATCAATGCCTGGTACATAGAAAGAGCTCAGTAAACATTATTAATATTATTAAATGGATAAGTCTTAATTATGTTTATCCATATGGTATCCTGGAGAAAACAAAGTTTTTCAGGAAAATAATTGTATCAGATTGTACCAGATTTTATTTGATCCAAGGTTAGTTTTATTAACCAAAGATCCTTATGAGATAATACTCTGGAATTCAAATCTGAGGAAAGACAAGTTACTGATTGCTTTCCAGATATGGATAAATTTACTGAGATTGCAAAGTTCAAAATCTTAGAATTTAGAAATGAAATTCCAAACAGTAAAATCTATTGCATTACCATAAAAGCATAAAAAAGTACCAGACAATGCAAAAGTCCTTTAAAATGCAACATCGTTAAACCTACTTAAAAGAGAATCGATTGTTGGAGAAAAAGCATACTGAACAAATTTGTTCTTCAGACACAATAAACCTTTGATCTGAGGGTAACTCAACCCCTCAGAGATACTTATCATGAATAAGTCAGTTATTATAATCACACACAAAACAAAACCTTAAAACATGGAAGAACAAAACAAAGCTTAAACTGAGAATAAATATAACGAAGTAAAGGAAGTTAAATACTAAGAAAAATTCTATAAAGCAGAGAGGCTAGAGGAAAAGCCCTGGCCTCTCCCAGTGGAACATCCATGGTGAATAGGAATACCAACCCCAAAACAAGACCCTTGGATTCCAAACTAATTGCTGAGAAGTTTCAGTGATTGGGAAGGGAGTAAGGGGGAGAAGCTAACCCATTATTAAAAGTCTGCTCCCAAATAAGAAGTTTAAAAATTATAAATCAGAACAAAGTTATAAATATGAAAATCTTAAAAAGTTTTTGTAGTCAGTACTGAGAATCCGCCTCAACATTTTCAAAAATTCTTATTACGTTCTAGACGTAGCGTTAAGCCCTGTGTTTACATTATTTCATTTCACCCTCATGACAATCCTAGAAGATCATTTAACAGAAGAGATTTGGATATTAAATAGCTTGTTCAAGCAGTGACAGTGACTTTGAACTATACCATCTGTCTCAGACAGTTCCTTTTGAAATTAGTGTATTATTAATCATATTCAACTCTAAAATCTTCCACAGGACAAACTTCTGGCGGGGGGAACTCTAAAAGCATCCTAAGAGTAGCATTACTTTCGTCGGCCTTATGGATGTATGCTTTTTTTTTCTTTCTTTCTTTTTTTTTTTTTTGAAGAGGTCTGGTCTCCCTATGTTGCCCAGGCTGGAGTGCAGTGGCTATTGAGAGGCATGATCATAGCTCACTGCAGCCTCAAACTCCAGGGCTCAAGTAATCCTCCTGCCTCAGCCTCCTGAGTAGCTGGGACTACAGGAACATGCCACCACACCCAGCCTTGCTGTTTTACTACATCAGAAATGTGGCGTTATAACCCAGAGGTCTGCAACAAGAAAAGTCCAGAAACTAAAGGAAACCCTTCAGAAATTTTTATAGCAATATGATTATTATAAGAGTAATTTTATGTCAGTTGAACCTAATAACGGCACATTTGGATTGTATTTTGTATGTCTTTTTTTCACTTCATTTTCCTAGTATTTCATTTTTACAAATGTATTGGTCTGGATTGGAATAAAAATTACAAGCAAAAACTGGTCCTTCATCAGATAGTTTGAGTAACATTGCTCTAGAGCTCTGGTGCAAACACAGCTTGCTCTCTGTTACCAGCTCTATGACAAAGAGGAGAGACATGCTGCGGTACATAACAATCCTCATTTTTATTCTAATAGCTCAAAATGCATTGCTCCTGCTGTACTTATAAACAGATACTATGAATGCCGATTTATAGCATTTTAAGACTTACAGCTGTAAAAGCCAACTTGACCATCAATTTAGAAAGTCACAAATGACATGACACACTAATTATCTTTATTAATGGCCCAGTTAATAACACTACTCATGCAAATATTTCCTTTCAGGGAAAAGGAAAATAGCATATATCTGCCTATTGCAATAATCATTCAAGACAGTTTGTGAAAATACTGAAACTGAAAAAAATTCTAAGCATGTTATAGAAATAAAAAGTCTTATGGGTTGCTTATCTGAATTAATTTTAATTCTTCATAAATGTTACCCCAGTAATTCTTTAAATATACAGACCAACCCAAATCTCACAAATGTCAGCCCTAATAACATCAATTCAATTCTAATGTAGTTAGAAGAAAACATGGTTATGTCAGGCTCACAAAGTACTGGGCAGGCAGGTGACTCAAATGAGCGAAGGAGGCTTCCACAGACCGAGGAGGACTGACAGCTGCTACTCAGCTCTACCCAACTGCTGCCTTGAGGGAATACAGGCAAAAAGCAATAATAATAATAATAAAATTAAACATTCTGCTAATCTAACAAAGTCAGTCTGTGGGCTGGATTTTCTACATGTATCAAGAACCTCTGTTGAAATGAAGAGTGGCTAAGAACTGGTCTGAGTCAGAAAAACCTAGATTTAAAAAACACTTCTGATTCTACCGTACTTAATGAACTTGTCCAAGTTCCACAGTCTGAGTCTCAGTTTCCTCATCTGTACATGAGTTTTTTAAATGAAGTTAGGTAATGTACGTAATTTTTAAAAAATGTTATCATTAGATGCTCAGGGGTGCAGATAGAAAAGGAAATGGAAAACGAGCAGCAAAAATACAAGCGATCTGGCTACGGGCTTTACTTTTCCTCAAACTTAACAACGCATCGTGTCATCCTTTCTTTCCCACCCACAGGCTGTTTTCTTCACTTGTAATGCCTCATCTTCCTCAAGTTTCTTCAAGGTCTACTTCATACCTTATTTATAGTTTTACTTTCTACTTCAGCCCATTCTACTCTCCCCTTCCCTTTGAAAGTACTTTCAGGACTGGTATTGAGGTAAGATAGGTCCTATTTTACTGCTGAACTGTAGGACAAACTCATGAATTCTTGTTTCCTACGAATGGTGTAGTTTTCCCCCCTAAATCTTCGAGCACCGTGCACTTGGTGAACTCTATGCCTATCTAAAGAAACTATCTGCATTTTCATCAAACAGGCTTTCATCTATCCTTCCTTGAACAAACTTTAATAGGGGGTGGAGGTGAAGAAGGACAAAGGCCTGTTTGACTAATCAAATCAAATTTAGTATATTAAAATACACTTCGAAGTAAATAGATTTGAAAACTTCAGAATATCTATTACAATGATCTTCTTTAAAAGAAA